>PVJO010020727.1:0-31449 GCA_004026905.1 Hystrix cristata
TTTTTTTTTTTTTTTTTTTTTTTTTTTTTTTTTTTTTTTTTTTTTTTTTTTTTTTGTTTTTTTTTTTGTTTTTTTGAGCTACGGTCTCACTACGTAGCCCAGGCAGGCCCCTTGAACTCTTGGTGATCCTCCTGCCTCAGCCTCCTGAGTGCTGGGATTACGGGCATGCACCACCACACCCGGCTCTAGTTTTTCATCTCCTGGTTTGCTGTGTTTGGTGAGGTCCTCCTGATGATTTTTCCAACTGTCACACACATCTGTGCCTCGTGCCTCTCAGCAGTGTTTTGAATATAGTTAAATGCCATGTGGATGGGGGAGGAAGCGAAACGTGCGAGGTGCTGGCAGACAGGGATGGTGGTTCTTCTGAGAGTAGGTAGGTCTCAGCTTCCGGGACTTTCGGATTTTCCCTCAGTCCCTCCCTCTGCTCCAGCCTGGGCACTGTGCTTTGACTCCATGAGTTCAGTGCTTCTCACCTCACCTGGGGCCCTGAGTGCGTACTGGGCCTCGGCCCACCTTCCCGGGGGCGCACGTATCTGCCCTGAGTCCCTAGAGGGGAAATCGGTCAGCTTTACTGTGCACGCCGAACTTTCATTGCTAACTTGGTTATTTCTGCTCCATCCTCTTCTGCACCATCTTTGTTGAGTATTTGTTGTCTGCTGTTGTCCATTCTTTGTTCTCCTTATGCTTTATCTCCTTTTAGTTTTTCCCTTTTTTCTTCAATGTTTGGGACTTAAGAAAAAAAAGAAGATATAGAAATACATCGAGTTAACTGTGCTAACTGGAAGTCTGTGCCTCTTCCCTCTCAACCCATACTTGTCCCCATGATACTTATTTGACTTTCCCTGGATAATTCGTCAGAAATATTAAAGAATGTATTCCAGAGTGTGACCGCGCCGGGGAGGCTGACGAGTGAACAAGTTTAGTCACGCAGGTGAAGTGTCGGAAAGGAAAATAAAAAGGTAGAAGGCTGATAAAAAGCATTTTGTAAATTGTTAATAGATACCAGAGCTGTCCTCTGAAAGGCAAGTCAGAAACCAAGATCTAAAACATTGGCGGGCTTTTCGAGAATAGATTTACGATTCATTGTGTAAATCATCTCCAGTATTCTCATACCCTTATAAAACTGTGGTGGTAAAGCTAGCTTGGGTGCTGCAGAGGTGTGACTGATGTTTTAGTGCACTGTAATTTATAAAATAAATGAGAGGAGAGTGTGGACTCCAGTGTGATACATTAAGTAAAAAGATTGTTAAGAGAGAGAGTGCTGTGCTGGGTGTGGTGGGGTCAGTCGGGGCAAGCCAGGGAGAGCCCGTGTTAGAGAGAGAGAGAGAGAGAGAGAGAGAGACAGAGAGACAGAGAGGGAGAGACAGAGAGACATAGGCAAATTACTGTGCTTATGTGTATATATTTTATTTTTAAACCATTTAAAATAAATGATTCTCCCAATTCCTCTACTCTATTGAATATATAAAAAATATTTGGGTGACATAAAGTTACTAACCATGTCCAATTGGACTGTAAACATTAGTTCGCATTGACAGCTATTATTGTTTACATATTTTATGCAGGTATGAAAAGCATGCAGAAAAACAACCATATTTTAACTGCAACACTTAATAAACTCTCACAAACTGGGCACTCCTGGGTCACGAAACCCAGATGAAGGCATGAAAATCTTCCGTGCTGCCAAATGCTTCTTGTGGTTTGAGACGACTAAGCAGCCCTGACCCCATCCCCACCACAGTATCCATCTTCCTGGCTTCTAGGCATCATCTGATCATGGGTTAGTTGTACTGGTTTTTATGTTTTGTATTAACAGAATCATAACTTATACACTGTTTTCCTGCTTGGTTTCTTCATTGTTTATGAGATTTATGCACATCATAGGTATAGCAGTTGACTCTCTCAATCTCTGTTTTTCACATTGAGGATATATTATGTTTAACTTATTCTATTGATGAACTATAAACACACCAGTTTTTTTTAAAAGAGAGAATTTAATGTAATGAATCGGTTGGATAGATGTTGGAGGACCGGAAGGTGAAGAGAACTTGAAGGCACTAAAAAGACAACTACAGGAAGCACCTGCAAGGCTTGTGGGCAAGGGGAAGAGGCTGAGATTCTTAGAACCCCATAGCACGGTGGGGCCCAGAAGGGCCGGGCTCGCGGCAGCCCCAAGACCTCGCAGCAGGGTGTCCAACGGGCCTGGATGGCGCTCCTGTGTCTGGGGGGCAAGGAGTCAGTTCTGAAATTGTGGACAGAGAACTGGACACAAACCAACAGGCAGTGCTGGAGTGAAGGCCACTAGGGTGGAGCTAACAGGAGCAGGGAGAAAACAGGAAGGACTCTACCTTGCTCTAGCTCTTGGAGTCCTGCTATCTCTCCTCAGCACCCCACGGGCAGGACCTAACATACATGTATCTGGCTAGGTGAAGAGAGGGATTGCAGAAACCCAGCCTCAGCATTAAAAAGCAGAATACAGGAAGGTGGTTTTGGTCCCGAGGAAAGATAACTGGAAAAGCAGCCCTTGTAATTTCTAAGTTTCAATCCTTTCTAACAGCGCTGTTGTGAATATTCAGGTCCGTGTCTTCTGATCAACATACCTTTATATTTCTGTTGGGTTCACAGCTAGGCGTGGACCTGCTGGGTTACATTAGGCACATATTCCGTGTCTTCGGTATTTCTAAGCAGTGTGCAAAGTCACACCACTTCATACCATCCTCGGCAACATGCGGCCAGACCATGCCAGCACTTTAGCCATTCTGGAGGGCGTAGAGTGGGGTTTCATTGTATTTGATTTGTGTTTCCTTGATAACTAATGCAGGTCAGTAGTTATTTTAATGAATTCATGAACCTTTTGATGTCTTCTTTTGACATCGAATATCTCTTCAGGTCATCTGCACATTTTTCCATTGGGTTTGATTTTTTTTTCTTAGTGATTTGTAGGAGTTCTCAGTATGTTGGGATATTAGTCCTTTGCCAGATATCTGCATTTTCAAAATCTTATTCCGTAGACTGGCACTTCACTTTCTCACTACAGTAGTGTCTTTTGAAGAAAAAAAAAACAGTTATTAAGTGTCTTAGTTACTTTTCTCTTGTTGTTCAGACAAAATACCCGACACCCAAAGTTAAGGGAGGAAAAGTTTATCTAGCTCGCAGTTGGTAGAGGTTTCAGTCCACAATCAGCTGGCTCCAAGGCAGGGTGGCAGGCAGACAGGTAGAAGACAGCAAAGTAAGCAAGGTTCTCAGCAGCTTCTTTCTGCCCCTTATCCAGGCTGCCAGGATTAGGGCGGTGCCAAACCAATCAGTGGATTGATTTAGTAATCACATGCTCTAATTCTCAGCAGCACACACTCTAGATTCAGCCACCTCTGAAAAAGCCCCATCTATGACCACATGAGGCTTTGGGGGAATGTCTAGGCACAGACCATAACATTCCATCCTTGGGCTCCCAAAGACTCGTGAACATCTCTTTATCCACAAGGCATGTAGTCCATCTCCAAGAGTTGCCAAAGTAGTAGCAGTTTCAGCATTGCTGAAAAGTTCAAGTCCAAAGTCTCTTCTCAGATTTAAGGCAAACTCTTAGCTGTGAGCCCCTGTATAAATGAAAAGAAAGTTAAACACTTCCAACACACAATGGTGCAAGAAAAACATTTCTATTCTAAAAGGTACAAATAGCGGGATACAAAGGAATGAGACCAAAGCAAGTCTAAACTCCAGCAGGGCAAACATTAAGTCCTGTAGTTCCACGTGCAGCATCTGAGGCGATCTATGGCAAAATCTGAATTCCAAAGGGCTTGGGTGGCTTCGGCCCTATGGTACTTCTGGTGGTGGTCACTCTGGTGGCTTATCTCTTGGGGTGGCTCTGCTCCCTCCTTGCAGTTTTCCTCAGATGATCCACATTCCTGGCTTCTTGAAACTTCTGGTGTCTCCACTGTACCTTCAGCTTCACACACTGCCCTTTCAGGAGCACACTGCCTGGCCTCCCAGGCCTTCTTCTGGAATCTGAGTGGAAGCCTTCCTGACCCCACAACTCTTGCACTCTGCATGCACCTAAAACCAGGACCACGTAGTTGATGCCGAGGTCTGCTGTCAGCTGGAGCAGAAACCAGGCTTCCATCTCTCTTGGCTGTAGGGGTCGAGTGCCTATCAACCGAATTTCAAGAAACAAATTGTCTAGGCTTCCACCATTCTGGAATGTGGTGCTCTGGGGCTTTCTTCTCAAAGAAAGTCTTTCACTTTTCCAACTCTGAGGCTGCAAAAGCTGGAGTCCTGCTGGTTCTCGTGATGTCCTCAGGTCATTTTATCTGTTGTCTTTTGACATACTTGACTTTTTCTTGCTAGTCTTTTCAGTGCCCAATTTCTTCCCTGTTCCATCTTTGGAGGTTACAACTTTACTGAAGCTTCCTTTCTGGCCAAACTCACAACACTTTAAGTCATTCTGTTGGGCTCTTTGCTCTTGCTTCTTAGCATAAATCTGTTGGCAGATTTATGCTAACAATAGCCCCCAACAATAGCCCCCAACAATAGCCATGTGACCGCCTCAACATTAGACTGCCTTGAAATTTCTTTTGCAAGATTAATTAGTCCACCACCCTTGATCTCAGTCTTGGGCAAAGTCTCTGGACACAAGCAAAATGCAGACAAACTTTCTGCCAGAGCTTAACACGCATGGTCTGGAGTCCAACAGCCACTGTGGTCCTTCTTCCCAGCAGCAACCTCCCGAGCCTGGTCTGTACCGGCAACTCTTCTATCAGCATTCTGGTCTTCTGAGCTCGCCCATCAAGTCCTGACAAAGGCTTTCTAGGGCTTCTCTTTCAGGCAACATTTCCAAACCTTTCTTAGCTCTTCCCCTTCCCACAAGCGAGCTCCAAAGGCTTCCTAAACCACATGGTTAAATATAGTCACAGCACTGGCCCCACTCCTGGTACCAAAATCTGTGTCAGTCATTATTTTCTAGAGAAACAAATATAATACAAGATATACGAATATATAAGGATTTACAGATTGGCTTACAAGAGCTGCCTACAAAGTCAGATGTGGAAGAGTGCAGAGGGTCCACCTTCCCACTGGAGATCACAAGGATCCAGTTTAAGGTCTGGAGCTCACTGGAGTGTCCTGTACAAGTTCCTATCTGGAGCCTGATAGGTCTGCTATGAAAGCTGAAGAGTCTGTGCTAGAAACCAAGAGATTATGTCCAAAGTGAAGGTGGAGCCAAGAGATTATGTCCAAAGTGAAGGCGGATCCAGGAGATTACATCCAAGTAAAAGTGGCAGTTCTCCAAAGGCATCGAAGTAGATCTATCCTGCTTCATTCCCCTTTTACAACACCCAGATGATGAGCCACCTTATGGTGGGTCTTCTACACCCAGGGTGTGGAATTCCTGAGCCCATTTAGTTAAACTTCTCTTACAAATTGACACAATCAATCAACCATCACTTGAAGATTGTTTGAAATATTAAAAACTCCCTTTGAAGCTTTCACTTTTTGAGTCCTATTTAAAGAATTTTTGCTTATGTAGTCTCTCATAATTTCTTTTTACCTTTTTTCACATTAAAACTAGAAATCCAGTGGAAATTTACTTTGTATATGGTACAAAATAGTGGTCTAGACACGTTTTAAGAAATGCAGAAATCAAATTGACTCAGCACTATTTGTTGAAAAGAACAACCTTTCCCAACTGTCCTGCAGTGTCACTTTGGCTGTGAGTACTAGGTGTGTTTATGGACTCTATCTTTGCTCAGTGTATGAGTTTTCTATTGCAGACGTTGCAAAGTGACACAAAATTGGTGGTTTAAAATGATATTAGTTAAGGCTAAGGATGTAGCTCAGTGGTAGAGGGCTTGCCTAGCATGGGTGAGGCTCTTGGTTCACCTGGTCAGCGCCATTTAGACGCTTCTTGATTATATGAGAGCGAAGAGGAATCAGGAGTCTTGGGGAGGCCTGGGCATCCTTAGATCTCTGTTGCCACGGCTGGTTGTTACTTGCACTCTTACACCCTGTCTTAATTACTAGGGTTTTAAAGCAGGCTTTGATATCTGGCAGTATAAATTGTTCAGCTCTGTTCTTAAAGATTATCTTGGGTGACACGTGTAATTAGAGTAAGAGAAGGATAATGGGACAGACGCAATATTCAAAGGGGTAATAGTCAACACTTTCTCAAAACTGGTGAAAAGCATCAGAGATAATGTCAAATTGCTCTATGGAAATTTTGTAACACTTTCTGGGTGCAGTGATGCATGCCTGCAATCCCAGCATGCAGGAGGCTGAGGCAGGTGGAGCCAAGCCGGGGCTATGTCATGAGTTCAGGACCAGCCTGGATGAACCCCCAAAAAGAAACACTCATCTTCTGAATTGAGTATACACTTTTGTCATTTTAGTTTCCATTTTTAAAATTAAGCTCTTTTTTAATATTTGTAGCTTACATTCAATGTGCTGTTGCCAATTGTTTTCTTTCTTTCTTTATTTTTATGTAATGTTTTTCTTTTATTTAAAAAATCACTCACAGAATGCCGTATTCATAGATTTGCTTTCTGTCCTGCAGGGAATGTGTCGTGTTGGAGTTCTGCCCTCTCTCTGGAAGCCAGCTGGGTCCCAACGGTTTGGATGGTTTGTTTCACTCTTGATTGTTTTGCACTAAGGACGTGGGGGGAGGGGGGTGTCTCAAAGCGTCTGGTTTGTTACAACCACACGACGCTTGTCTTTCTTAAATCAGGTGTTGGTGTTACGCAAATGGTTCTTATCTCAGAGGTAGAGAGAGCAGGTGATAGGTAGGGAGGGGAGGAGAGGGAGTTCTCTACATTGCTGAGACCTTGCAACATGGCAAGGGGCCAAGGACACTGGCCGACAGGTAACCTCGGGCCAAGCAGCTGCCCGCCCTCCCCTTGGCCTCAGCCATCCTGCTGGCCTCCTTGCCTCGGGGGCTCCAGCGTCTCCCGCTGGGACAGACCGTGAAAGATTTTATTTTGCTTACTTATTGCCACACAGAAGATAAAAAATTTTATGAATTTAAGCTTAGTTTACTTTTATGGCTTTTGTGTTCTGAGTCATGCTTATAAAGGCCTTTCCACTTTCAAGATTAAAACAGAATCCCTGAGCGGGGCGAGGTGGCACACACCTGTAATCTCAGCTACTTTGGAGGCTGAGGCAGGAGTGTGGAAGGTTTAAGGCCAGCCTGAGCAGTTTAGCATTACCTCGTTTCCAAATAAAGAAAAGGGGTAGGGAGGTAGGTCCGTGCTCCCTAGGTTCAAATCTCAATAACACAAACACACATACAAAAAAAATCAGAAATGCCGCAATTTTTTTTCTCACTGTTTTATGGTTTCTTGTTTTGTTTTGTTTAAATCTTTATGCTTAAACCTAAATTTATTTTAGGATGAAGAATAAAGCCATTTTTTGGAATAATCTTATAAAGGTATAAAAGCCTCTTCATTGTTCTTAGGCAGATGCCCTTTGATCCCCAACCCTTCTCTACTCTAGTTTTTTGTTTTTTTGAGATAGGATCTTGCTATGTAGTCTAAACCGGCCTTGAACTCACTACATAGCCCAAGCTGGCCTCAAACTCACAATCCTCCTGCCTCAGCCTCCTGAATGTTGGGATTACAGGAATACAGGATGAGAGTAAAGAACAAGTAAACTGCAAAGTGCTCCTAATTCTAGAGTAAAGAGGCTGTGAGATTCTTTCTCTATTTGCTGCTCTGATACCCAGTGGACTGGCGGCAGCTCGTCATGAAGTGCTTGAGTGGAGTTAGTTTAGACGCAGCACACAGAATCCTCGGAATTCGCAGCCTTTAGATCAGGTCTCTCCCTCTGCAATATTGTCAAGGAAGCAGCCGGAAATACAATTTAGCTGTATACTGGGTCAGGCATAGAGAACTCCCTCTTAACCCTGTCATTATTAATTCAAGAATGAACGCTTTATTCTAATATGCTATGCTAAAAGGAGCCCTGTCTCAGAGGCTAACCTGTGGACGGATTTGTATGACAATGTTGTGACGCTAAACATCGAAAGATGTCTTCTCTGTGCTTCCTTATGTCCACAGTGATGTGAGAACCGAGGAATTCCAGCGAACCCGTTGAACTTGCACAGTGGAAATGCTCCCGGGAACATCCGCGAGAGCCGTCTCGACACCTAGCTTATCTACAGGGAAGGTGGGATGTTGGTAGAAACAACAGCTCTTTTCATTTTCACAATGCTCTCAATCCTTCTGCCAGTTTTCCTCTCCTGTGAATCCCCGCTAAAATACACTATTATCAAAGTTTTCATTAGGCGCCTCTTTTGTACTTTAGCTATTACACGCTTCGCGAGGGAACATAGTCTTAGGCATCCCAAATGTGATAAGGAAATGAAACTAAAAGATCTCCTTGGGAACCAGTCTAATGTGTTTCTGATTTAGTCCTCTCTCGCCAATGTCTTTGAATGACCCTTTAAAGCTCTTCTTTCTGTGACAGTAAAACTCACTTCCCTGGAAGATTTTCAGTGGAGCAATGAGCGATTTTTAATGGCAGGAAATTGATTGCTTGTTTCGTCACAAGCTGGTTCAGATTCAGAGGGGAATAATCATGGTGGTGGAACCACATCCTACAAAGAGTGTTTGCAAGAGCCGGGGTGTCACCAGAGCCAGGCCCCGTGCAGCAAGGAGCGAGTCCATCAGTCCTTGATCCTTGTTCTCTGTGCCACTGAGGAAAGAATGCAGTCAAGACCCAGAGGCGGCTGTGCAGAGTGTAGGTTGAGCTCACTGAGAGCAGGCATAGCGAGGTCGGCCTTGGAGCGAGAAGGCAGGCAGAGCCACCAGACACCTGCCCCACGTGTCAATGTGGATATACGTTTAGGCACCCCAGAGTCACTCCTGGGGTCCGGGAGCCATGATGCTTATCACTGTTTTATTTGCAGGATGGACAGTTCTCTTAGGGGTTACTGTGGAATGTCAACATCACAAAGATATGTTCCTTATTCATTTCAGGAGATCAGGGGTCCCTCAGGTGCCTTAATCATGTAAGAATATAAATCAGGTCTCAGCCTGAAGAGGGAGAGCCTTTAAAGAATGCTCCTCTTTCTGATGTCAGTGGGAGTAGCCTGCGGCACCCAGGACTGCTGTGTTTGGAAATAGACAACCAGGTGACCAGGTGTCAGAAGGAACGTGCACAATAGAGAACCTGAAAATATCACTGTGCTCTGTGGGAATCCCTTTAGGTGTGAGATCTAACAGTCTATTATAAATGTGTCATACAGAGAACAGGTAAACGACGTGTCTTTGCTTAACCACACCTGGCAGCACATGCTGTGTTGCATCGCTCTCTGCCCCTCCGCCTGCCGATGTCTGTCTGCCCCACACTGGGAATGTCTCCTTTGTCAAACAGCATACTCAGGGGAGGCAGACTGCTGTCTTGAGACCACATAAAGGATCATCCTGTTTAAGGTAGATTAAATTCCATCTGCACAATCCCAAGGTAATTTAGGTTTAGGAAACGAGTTACTAACCGAGCTGGCCAAGGATGGAGTGGCTGCTTCGGGCTGCAGTAGATCCTGACCACTGCAGGGATGAATAGGTGAGCAGACTGCTTGGTGGGACAGCTGTGAATGATACTCAAGTGTTGGTCTGGTTCTAACAATACATTACGTGACTCCATGAAACTTGCCTCCCTCTGATTCCGTCTGCCCCTGGCCCTGGGAATTCTCCCTGCTGCTCGTGCTAGCTTAGATGCTGTATTAGTTTTCTAAATTCAGTAACAAATGACCACGAACTTAGTGATTTAGATAACAGACATTTGTTATTTTATAGTTGTAGAGGCTACAAATCTAAAATAAAGTCATTGGCAGGGTTGGTTCTTTTTTAAAAAAAATTCTGAAGTCCATGTTCGCAGTATATAATGATTACGTTAATTACAGGGAGTTGGGGCATGTACATAACACATCTTAACTCTTTTTATTTCCCCTTCACAGCCTTTTCCTCCATATCTTGGTCCCCTTCCCATTTGTAAAAGACCTAGCTCCATTTCTTTTACCTATCTTTTATTTTGATCTTTATTTATACTTTGGGTTTCTCATATAAAAGATGTGATATTTAAGTTCATGTGTTTGATTTATTTCGCTTAACATAATGGTCTCAAGGTGCATCCATTTTCCTACAAATGACTCAAATTTATCCTTCTTTATAGCAGAGTAGTACTCCATTGTGTGTACCCACCACATTGTCTTTACCTGTTCATCTATTGATCGACATACAGGCTGCTTCTAAGGTTTAGCTATTATGAATTGCACTGCTGTCAACATGGGTATCTATATGTCACTGTAATATGATATCTTTAACTCTTTTGGGAAGACACCTAGAAAGGGAATAGCTGGGTCTACTGGAATTTCTAGGGTTGATTCTTTATGAGGGCTGTGAGCGATGGATTCGGTTCTCTTTGGCAGTAGATGACTTACTTTATGTCAAATGACTTTCTGTCTCCAAATTTCCTGCATGTGCGTGCAGGGGTGTCTTTCTCCAGATCTCCCCTTTTCATAATGATGCCAGTCACTGTGATCAGGGCCCACCCTAACGACTGCACCTTACTGCGATTCCTTCCTTAAAGAATTTCTTTCCAAATAAGATCGCATTCTGAGGAGCTGAGGGTTGGGATTCCATACGAATTTGGAGCAGGGACAATAATCAACAAACCCACAAGGGTAAACCAGACCTGGAATGAAGAGACTGGTGGAGCCTGTAATTCTAGAAATTATCTGGGTCAGTTAATAGTCTGCAACATTTCTATTGTACTTACTCTTGCTGTGTAAAAAATTGTGACAAAGTTTGCAGCATAAAATAAACACGTGGTTGTGTTCCCAGGTTGTGTGGATCAGGATCCTGGACGAAGCACAGTGCCAATGGCTCACAGCTGCAGATTGTGTGGGGCCCAGTGAGAAGACCGGCCCAGCTAGAGGGCCGGGGCTGCAGGGCCTGGGATCATTTGGAGATGTCTTCACCCACTGGCCTGGGGAGTGGCATTATTTGTCAGTTGGAATGTCATTGGGGGTATCAAACCGAAGCCCTTTCACATGGCCTCTCCCTGTGGCCCAGCAACTTTGGGGGCAGTCAGGGTATGAAAAATTAGTACCTCAGTGAAACAGTGAAAGCTATATTGTCCTTTCTTACCTGGTCTCAGAAGTCATGCAAAGTCACTTCTGCTGCATCCTATTGGTTAAAAATTAATTAAACACACACCCAAGTCAAGGGCAGGGGTCAGAGATAGAGAGCGAGTCAAAGAGGACAGATAAACACTTGTTGCCTCTGTGTCTCGAGTGGTCCGGGGAGACCCTCCTGGCGGAGGACCTGGGAGTGCAGTCCCCTTCAAACAAGCAATGTTCCCAGTCTTTACTCCCCACTTCCAGCAGCATGCCGCTGTGTCATGGGGCTTTGTCTTCTCCAGGCCGACCTCTTGGGTCCCAGGCTGCCTCATTGCTCCTGGATCCACAAAAGCCCTTCTTCTTGTTCTCCTGGAAGTGCGAGCCTTGTCCAGGGCAGCCCTCGCTGCCACCCACAGTCAGCTAATCTGGTCCCAGCCGTGCACCTGTAGGCTTCTTGCAGCAGAGGCAGGGTCTGTCCTGGGGTCTCCCCACCTCCAGAGTCTTAGGTCAACTTCTTCAAGAGGCTCCTAGGAGCTCCTGTCTCCCGGGTCAAGGTGTGGAAAGGACTTCCTTCTCTCTTCCCACACCCATCCCCTCTGGAGCACCCAGCATCCCCCAGTCAATTCTCACGGCAGGATTCTGCAGCGCCGAGACGGACCGGGAGCCCACAGGGTGCACTGACCTGGAGCCCTGCATGGCCTTTCAGATTATGCCCTGGCGTAGATGAAACTCCAAGACGAGTGAGCCCTATTTTAAGACCTTGTAACTTCAAGTCGATGTTCATCAAGGAGAAGGGCTATTTTGCCCACAGTGCTGTTTGTAAGTCCTAAAAGTGCTAGACCAGGCTTGAGCAAGTTTAGAAGAGGAATTTTCAAGGCCCACCAGGTTGTATTTAGGCATTTAGGAGAAGTTTGTGAAAAGAACCTTGGGAGAAGGCAGGCTGGTGAGATGTCAAGATGCTGGTTTTGTCCTTGCTCCCAAATCCTTGCTTTGTTCCTCTCTAATGCACTCTTCAATGTGCGCCGAGGGGCCATTCTGAAATGAACACTCATTTGTACAATTTCCCTGTAATATTTTCTATGGTTTATTTATTTATGTTGTGCCACTGGGGAGTGAATCCAGGGCCTTCACATTGAGCCGCATCCCAAGCTTCTTTTAGTTTTTGTTTTTTTGAGGCAGGGTCTCACTAAGTTGCTAAGGTGCCCAGGCTGGGTTCAAACTCGCGACTGTCCTGGTCAGTCACCCAGAATGCTGTGATTGTAGACCTGCAGCACCACCCGGCTAGATCTCAGGCTTTGTCTTTTAAAGGAGCCATAGGCCAGGCCTGGTGCACACCTGTGATCCCAGCACTTTAGAATGCCGAGGCAGGAGAATTGTGAGCTCGAGCCCAGTCGAGGGGGGCAATTTAGTGACTTAGCAAAAGCCTATCTTAAAGAACAAAAAGGGCTGGGAACACAGTTCAATGTGACGGCCTCGGGCTCAGTCCCCAGTACGGTGGGTGGGGGTGACACAAAATCTTTAGTTTGACTTGGAAGGCTCTTCAGGATGTGGCCTTTGCTCGTCTCAGAAGCCCTTGTTCTCACCATTACCCCAGAAGATCAAACACCCACAGCTAGCCCAGCTGACCTGCCATCTCCTTCCACACCACTCAGGTCAGATTTGCTCAGTACTGAGATGGGGAAAGAAAGCACACAGAATTGGACAGAGACTGGAGTTTTAAAAATCACAATAGACTAGACACGAACCCCTCAAAGCAACTGCCAGTTTGCCTCACCTGCTCAAGATGTTAAAATACAGAGAAAAGACATTTCTATGCAGCAAGGTTGACTGAAGGACAAACATGCCAGGAGTTTTATGTCTGTTCTCTGAGTTTAGAGCAGTTGGTATATTTGGTTATAAGACAGAGTCATTATTTAGCAGGTGTGGAGCTCACTGGAGCTTGGGGGTGGTAGGGAGGAAATGACAGGAGAGGCCAGGAAGTTGCTGATTTGTGTAATTTTGCTGGGAACTTGAAATTTAAATTCCCATTGTAAATTACGGAGCAATATATTTTCCATAGTAGATGTGATGGATTTTAAAAATGATTTTTTTGGGGCAGTGCAGGAGATGAAACCTAGAGCCTTCATTCTGAGCCATAGCCCCAGCCCTTGAAAAGATAAAATGAGATAAGTTCTCACTAAGTTGCTAGGTTTCCCAGTCTGGACTTGAACTTACGATCCTCCTGCCTCAGCCTCCTAGAGTCCTGGAATTACAGGCATTTGTAACCATGTCTAGTTAAAAATAAATTTAAACACAGAAGTAGTATGACTTTTTAGGTTCATCTTACACAATTCTCCCCATTGCTCTGTAAGTGCCACCACAGAGGACTTTCTCAGCCTCCTGATGTTGCGAGCTCTTTGCTCTCCTAGGGACTTGGCCTGTGCACACCTACCTAACCTCTATGAATCCTGGGTCCTCAAATTGCACGTCTGATCTCAATGAGGCCACTTTCGGTCCCTCAGCTAAGTCGGGTGCCTCCTTATTATAATCACACATGTACCCTTTATTTTTCTTTTTGTTTCTTGCTCATTATAATTTGTAAGTATATATTTTTACTTACATATTTAATAACTGCATTAGAATTATATAGTTATTTACTTGTGTTTATTTCACGTCCAACTCCTCCTTGAATGGTAAGCTCCACGAGGGTAAAACTAAGCGCATTTTATTCATTAGCAATGGCAACATCTAGCCTAATACCTTATCATACACCATATCCAGCAAATGTCTTTTGAATCAGCGAATAAACCAAAAGGTTTGTTTGATATGTGACAATACTCACGGTATTTCCGAAGATTCTTTCAGATTTTTTGCTTACGACCAACATTGCCAGGCTGCTAAGACTGAGAGAGACTGAATAATTGAAGATGAATATCTAGGCAAGTTAGGTTTAGATGATGTGTAGCATAAATTAAGGGATAAAAGGAGAGGCTTGCGATAAGGGATTTAATAATATTCTCCAAGTAGCCCTGGTGACCATGAGCTGGATACTAATTGTGGAACAGGCCTCATTCCTTATGCTCCTGGCTCTTCATCATTCTTACTTACTAAACGGAGCAACGAGATTGTAAGAATGGGGTTCTCATTTTGTTCTGAGACAAATGATGTAGGATAGAATACAAGCAGCACTAAAATTACGGGTAACTTTATTCTTCACAAGGATTTTTGGGTCAAATAAATATTGACTAAGAATGCATTAGAAATAATAGCATGGTAACACAAGTGGAATGAAAAGTAGCTTGTAAAAGGAAACAAAGGCCAATTTTTAATCAAGGGGTTACTTAGTATTTTCATGCATATAGCATGTCTTCCTATGTGTCATAAAATTCTGTAATGGAAATTAAAATATTCAGGATTGAAAGAACAATATGCACCCTTGCTATTGAGAGTCAAATTTTTAAAATGCCAATTTACTCAAAGCCTGAAAAAATGCCAGTTTACGCAAGGAGTTATCTTTTACACTTCTAAAAAATGAGAATTGGGCAAAATGTAGGATAGAATAAAACTAGGTATGTAAGCTAACAGAGAGGAAGATTTGTTTATTTCTACCCACAAGTTGAGCCAATTCCCAGAAGTCAAATCACAAGCCAGACTTCACAGGAAATGGCTGTTGACTTTTATTTCTTGTTCAATGCCATTAAGTCTCTACAATTCAAAAACAAAAGTTTAACTGTCAAGTTGCTTTTTCCCCGGGTGGTGGGGGATGGTTCTTAGTCCCAGCTCTTTTTATGTGACATCTGGGGCTTCAGCCATCCTTAGAGGACTCCTCCGGAAGTGCCAGTTTCCTGGAGTAGCAAATAATATGGCCGATGCCTAACTTTGAGCTCTTGTTCTGCACCACTTGCTAGGAGCTAAGATTTATGTGTGGGCCATCTCATTTAATCCTTATCAGGTATTTGTAATGTAGGTATTGTCATTATCTCCATTTTACAGATAATAAAACTGAGGCTTGCCTATGGGCTGCACAGCTACTAAGTAGCAGCAGCCAGATCTAAACAACCCTTGTGATTTGATTCTGAATCCTGCCCCACCTCTCCTAATGGCCACCCTTCAGGAAATTGTACTGATGCCTGCAGTGCAAACTAAGTGGACAGAATGGAAGAAAAATGTTAAATGCTGCATGACCCGCATTAGACTCCTTCAAGGGACTGTGACGCAGTCAAAGCTTAGAGTTGTGTGAAGGTGCATAAAACACTCTATATTGCCTCTTCTTCCTGTGCAAGGTATTCCCCAAGAGCCCTGGCCCTACCCAGTTCCCCTACATTGTCAGGCTGTGGATGGGCACTGGAGGACGACCACAGACATCTTTTGGTGGCTTTGTTTCTCTGAAAGTACAGGAACTGGTAGACAGCCTACAAGTTCCCTCCACCCCCATCTCTCTAAAACTTGGAACTAGACTCAAATCTCTTGGAATTAACCCTGAATAAATGGTGCTGGCCCTTCATACCTCCCCTGGTGTGAATGAATTCGGGAGGCTGCGGGAAGTCTGCCTCCACTTAGGTACTTCTGTGCCAAAAGTCTTTGAGTACAAATTATAATTTGCCTTGCAATGTGTTTTAATACTGATTTGACTTTAGCTCATTACCACTACAGCTGAAGATTCAGATAGCCACTATTTCTATACCTTATTTCTAATTGCTTGAAATGTTAGAAAAAGATTATGGTGAGAATTAAAACTATAAACAAACATCCCCCCACTACAAGCACACCAATCTTCACAAATTATGGATACTGACAGGAAATTAGAGGTAAAGGTTTAAAAAAGCAAATCGTGTCATTTCAGGTTGAGTTAAGAACGTCAAAGCAGTCGTAAAACATACCTATAACTATATAACTATATATTTTTTATGTTTCACAGAGGAGAGGGCTATCTATAAAGTAGCTAGCTGCCTTATAACAAATGGGGATCCATTTGTTAACCAACAATCACACTGATACGCTTCAGTATTTTTATGTTTGTGGGTTTGATGATGGTGTGAAGCATCTCTCGTATTTCTGGCTAGATTGTGCACTGTATCAGTCACAAGTTAAAACTAGAGAACTGTGTACAATTCTGAGTAATGGAAGTGTTGCCCATTAAGACTCAGGTATTGCTCTGATACCTTAATGCGGTTTTCGTCTTTTAAAAGGTAAGCTTTAAAAAATATAGTTGGGTGGGGGGGGTCATTTATTTTTATTATTTTCCCAAACCATAGCACCATCTACTGGCCATTTGGAGAATAGTCCTGCATGTTTGGATGAAGGAAAATTGGGAGTTGGATTCTACAGTACTTGAGTTTACAAAGTGGAGACTGGCCCTTTTTGCTCTTTTCCTGATGATTCTGCACCTCTTTCTCTACTTCGTCCCTTAAAAGCCAGTGTTTGCCCCCTCAAGCAGTGTCGTCTACTCTTGTAGTTTCTATTGAGCGATGACATCCCTCAATTTTTCCCTGATCTGTTCCTTGATTTCTTTGCAACCTCTGATGGAACAGAATGTGTGTGTGTTCAACTCCAGGCCGGCCTCGCAGCTACTGAGCCATCCCTCTGCAGGGCCACAGAGTTGGATCTCCGCCTGACCCCCTGTAGGCCATCGCTCCATTTACTTCGTCTTTATTTCTAGAGACTGCCATCCACTCCCCAGCTTCTGCTTTTTCAGGGCAGCACGTTTCCCTGCCTCTCAGCATTGTAATCTCTCCCTCTCTCTGTGGGTATCACATGGTGCTGACCTGGTTACGTAACTTCTTCTAGACTTCGTTTAGCTCCGGATACCCAGGCTATTCTCCAGGGCTTCCATCCGGGTCTGCGGCATCCGGGAATCTGTATTTTAATTGCCGCCCCTGCCCCACCAGGAGATTTCTGGAGCAGCCATCTCACGTTGTACTTGGGGATTACCAGTCTGCAGGATAAACCACTCTTCTTGGTCCGTCCTTGTATTTTCGTGTTTTTGCTGTCTGTGCCTGCCATGCTTCTGCACGCACTTTCTATTCTTCTTTCTCTCCTTGCCCCTTCGGAGCTGGAAACTTCCTTCTCATCTTTTAAATTCCAGGCCAAATGTCACCTTCTCTTTGGGGATCTCTCTTAGCCTCTTTGCGCGGGGGCACCACGAATCTTTCTCTTACACTCAACCTCAACCAGAGCCCATATCATAATGTCAGATCCATATGCCGAGTCCAGTCATTTGTGACCTTAGGAGCTTCGCAAGTGGTTTTCCACACATGGTCCGTGTCCTCCTGTTTCAGAGTCATCTAAGTCCAGGGCACGGAACCGCCGAGAGCCCACCCCAGGTCTCCAGGGTCTGGACCTCTGCCATCCAAGGAACAGAGTGCGTGAGTCTTTCCTCTGATGAAGTTTCGGTCCACTGCTTTATCAGCTGTAGAAACGGAAACATCGGTGGAGGGGTTGTCCCACCAACGGGCAGGACACGTGCTGGGAGGTTGGTGCTTGAGGTCTACTGGCAGCAGGGCCAGGGGGCTGGCATCAGGTGTCAGTAATGCAGTTAATGGTAATAAAAACACTACTTCCTTTTTAAAGGCACAGTTCGGCTATCAGTCAGGCCTCCCAAGTTTATTTACTTATTAAACCATTTTGCTAATTAAACCACAGGTCTCCTTCTTCCAATTTCCTGGCCTTAGGCTATATTAGCATCCTAAGATTAAGTCATGATCTGTATTATTACCTTGCTGCTTTCATTTCTTCCTGGTTGCTTCATTTCCATTTCTTGAGGACAAGCCCTGTTTCTTATTCCTCCTTAATCTTTTTAATTAAAGTCTCCAGATGTTTCACAGAAGAATATTCTCATTTTTCCCTTTGAGTACTTTAGCAGGTAAACGGGGTTCAGTATTGTCTCCTAGTTCTTTAGGGGTCAATAGTGGAATCACTGTGAATTCTCAACCTTGGCCCAGTGCCATATTGAACTCATTTTCCTATTGACTCTCCTAACAATGCAAATAATGTAACTCTATCAATTAAACAGCAGGCACATATTTGAAGAAGATAAAAACCCAGTAAAATGGAGACAATTTAATTACAGTCTGTAGTAATGATTAAATACCTACCGTGCATGGAGAAACACAAACAATATGCTATGTCCCTGCCCTGGAGAAATTTAAGGAGCAGGAGAGAAAAACATTGCATTCATGACCATCACGTAAGAAGAGGTAACAAATATTTCATGATATCTACTTTGGCGGCAATCCTAAAATTGTAGACAAATACAAATAGCCAGGCTTCCTTCCATCGCCATCCCCACCCCTTGAGTTCAGGTCTCTCCACCCTGTCAGTGGTGCTTATTACCGCTCATCTGCGCTAATGTATTAGGTTCTAACTGTATCTTACCATCCAATCCATGCTATAGATTGTTTCGCCAGATTATCTTTCTAAAACGTTGACTTTCTTGTGTAGTTCTCTGCTACCCTGTCACGCGTTGTTGAGTTTCATTGTCTCTGTTGGCACTTACAGTTGGCGAAAGCCTGGGGACAATCTGCCTTCCTAATGTGAGTCCAGCTCCTCCCTTGTGTGACTCCTGTGTTCCAAGTCCGTGACCACAGACTCGTGTCTTCTCCGTCCTGCAAGGCCCAGCACACCTGTCGGCACCCTGCCTCCCCTGTGGCTGAGCAACTTCATTCCCTGTGTCTGGAGAGCCCTCTCCTGCCTTCCTGTCCCAGCCCCTTGTTCTCTGCTTTCAGGAAGTATCAGGGTGTCACCTGGGACGCCCCCATCCTGCCCACACCGTGGTGCGCGCTCTAACTGGGTGCCTGCCTGGCCTGCTGAGCCGTTGAACCTCCTACCTCGAGTGGAAATGACCTTTTACAGGTCCGTCTCCCTTCCTACTAAATATCCTGAGGTCAGAGGACTGTTTCATTCATTTTCATATCTTATTAGTGGTCAATGATGGTGACTTTAGCTGGTTCAAACTAAAAGCTTCTCCGCAAAGTTCACCCCACGCCTGACCTTTCCTTCTTGAGCTAGTCGCATTTGTCTAATGCTGTCTCACTTCACATCCTTTTGGGAACTCTGTGCAGCAACTCTTTCTATTGGGAGTGACTGGAAATCCAGCTTTACCAGGATAACTCGAACAAGCAGGTTTATTGGATCGTTAACCAGGAGGTCTAACTCACAGCGCTGTGTTTGGGAGCACGCGGGTTCAGAGTTACCGAACGTAGCAGGACCTGGATTTTCTCTTCTACTTCGCTCTGCTCAGTATGGTGACCCTGAAGTGGACAGCGCGCACCCTCCTTGATTTAGCTCCATGGCCAGCATGGCCGTCTTTTCTCCTGCTACCCGGAGAAGGTGTGGGGCTTACCGCTGCCTGGGCCAGGTGTCTGCCTGTAGAGGAGCGCCCAGGTCGGGATGGACGGGCCGAGTCTGTTCTGAATCCTCCCTCACCCAGGCTCTCTTGGGGTGGCGGATGGTGGCGGAGAGCAGAACCCTGTGTTCCCAGTGCGAGGATGCACGGAGCTGTCACAGTCAATCTGCCCAGCATGTTTTTCTCAAGTATGACAATCAGAAAAATATCTCCACCTCCCCTAGGCTGAGTGAGCAAAGAGGACCGATGACTGTGTTAGAATGTCTTTAAAACGCAAGGGAGAGGTCAAGACCGAGGGACAAGTCATTCTCTTGTACTGGTACACACTCCTGACCGGAAGACGAACCGGCCGCTCCATGTGGGGGGTGAAGATTGGGGTCCGTGGGACCAACGGTGCACAGTGACAGGAGGAGGACTCTGGGGGCCACACCCAGGCAGGGCTGGTGTCCTCAGTGCACGGCCTCCAGGAAGGGGACGGTGATGCTGGGAGTAATCCTGAGTGAATGCTCCAGCTCCTGAGAGTACCCAGTACCAACAACCATCTCATAGTGCTAGTAGAAGCATAACTTGGTTTAACCATCTAGGGAAGCATCACTGCAGTATATCAAGAGCTACAGGGTGTGATCGAAATACAGGGTGAATGTTCAAGTAAAAAAAGTATTATAGTAGAAGGCACATCGCCATTAATCCCCCTTGACTGGAACATGCGTATCCCGTCTCACCACTTTCCGCAGCAGCTCTGAGGTCCTCTTTCATGAGATGTGTTTGGAAATACCGTGAATCATGCTGCCCAGCGCCGTCCACAGAAAGGCAGCTCGTAGAAACATTGCAGTGTGTCCTCAGCCACCTTGTTTATCAGAAATGGCACTGTGTGACTCCAGCTCATCCCTAATGCCCGGGTGACCATGAGAGGTCAACATTTTGCATCACTGCAGGCCCCTGAGGGAGCCGGAACAGCACAGCTAAAGATACCCGGGACACACCACATACAAAATGTCTGTATCTTCGACCGAAATTTCACTTCTGGAATTCAGGCTGCGAACAGAATTCCTTTCCGTTCCCAATAAAGAGAACATTATCATGTGTGTAGTGGGCCAAAAGACTGAGCCACGAAACCCGGTAATCTACAGATGTTTCCATGTAAGAATGTTCTCATGCCTTAGGAGCCAAGACCACAGAATGTTTTCTCGGACTGGTGCAGTTATGGGTCCAGATGACCCCGGTGCTCCCCTAATGTGTAACTTCCCGATTCTTCACCTGTCCTTGTTATGCCTGGAAACAGAAGAAAGCAATCCTGTAACGCCAGGTATGCTCTGTGCTGTTACCTGTTGTCCTTTGCCACGAAAGAGTACGTAAGGGCCACGGTTGGGGCTCAGGTTCTCTGGAGGTCGCTCTGCCTACATCTTAGCCAGCTAACAGAGCTGTTTTCTTCTGTACTCGGTGGTGGTCTCATTCTCCGGGTTCTTTGCTGATCCTGCAACACATGGAAATGTGCAAAAGGATCTTATCTGTAAATAAGAAACCTCCACAGCCACAAATGGGACAGGAAATCATGGAGGTGAGCAGAGATGAAGTCAAGAGGCTGCCCGCCTCCAGATCCTGAGACCCCGCCCTGCCCACTCTCGCTGATGAAGACAGCTCTTTCTGCCTAACGGAGGGCCCCCAGGACAAAGCACTCCGGGGAGAGCAGGGACGGGAGGAGTATGGAGCCTTTTGTGACACTGATGAGCAGCGAGTGAGTCTGAGGGTGACCCTAGAGAGAGACGTAGGGCTCCCTACAGACTGCACACAGAATAAGATAGATGCGAGAAAAAGAGACCTGAGCTTAGGTCACAGCTCACGTCAGAAAAGCAGCTCAGTCATGTTGGTTATACGACATCCGGCGATGTCTTAGAAGCATTTGGAGATCGCTGTTAGGACCCACCATGTATCCTTCATGGTTTATTTACTGTAACTATGAATTTTGAATCCCCTCCCCACTCTGTACTGGGGAATGAGCCTGGGGCCTTTGCATTGAGCTACATCCCCAGCCCAGTTTTTAAAAATTTTTTTATTTTGAAGAAAGCTCTCACTAAGCTGCCCAGGTTATGCTTGAATTTGTGATCCTTCTGCCTCAGTCTTCCAGAGTGCTAGGATTACAGGCTGGTCCATCTTTAATATTTATAATTCTGATAGTGCACTAATCAGGCCAGCCTAACTGCTGAAAAAAATTCCGAATTTCCAGCAGTTTAATAGTGTACAGGATTATTTCTTGCTCATATGACAGTTCTGTTTAAGTACTCCTGGTCTCCACATGACCAGCAGGGATCCAGCCTTTTCTTTCTGGACGGTCCACTAGACCTCGTGACTCTGGCCATCAGTTCAGGGATGAAGTAAGTGGTAGAAGACGGGGAGGGTGTTGTTAGGGGTCTGGCCTTCAAGTAGTGTGTATCGTATCCACTTCTACATGGCTGGGAAATGATACCTGGGCTTGTGGTCAGGAGAAAGGAGAAATGAGATTTAGAGAATGGATCCAGATAGTGTGTTGGAAGGGAAAATCACAGGCTTGGGTACAGACTAGATCGAAGCTTCTGCTTCTCTAGTAAGGAGATAGACTGTCTCTTAGAATTCAAATAATTAACACAACAAAAATGAACGGGGGTGTTTAGTCCTTCGCACTGTTTTAGGTGTGTGACTATCCCAGTGAGAGGTGGGAAGAGACCCCAAAAGGCTTCTCTGAGGAGGTTTTAACTTGGCCTTTTAGGACAAACAGGTGCTACCAGGAAAGAGGCGTTTGAAAGAGGACATTTCTTTGGAAGGAAAGACGTGGCCAAGTCAGGGGAGGTGGAAAAATTGTTCGCAGGAAAGTAGTAAAATAAAATAAAAGGAAAAGCAGGAAACATGAATCTGTCAGATCTCAAATTAACACCCTGAGAAGTTCACCTTTGGGCGGATGAATCATTTCCCTTCTGGATTATGGGAATAGCAAGCAGTCAGGGAGGGCAGAAGCAGTCACAAATGAGGTCAAAGATCACCAAAAAGAAAGCTTGCTTCCTTCTTGGAAAAGTTATGATGGCCATTCTCAAACATTCATAACGAGGGACCTTTCTAAGAAGTGTCATTGTGATGCTTTTAAAGTACAACTTACTTAGGCTTTCTCTGGGATGCAAAGTGTGAGTGGCACAGTCCACACAGACAAGAACACAGGTTGGGTTTGTTAGGTGGGTAGTTGTATTGTTACAGAACAAATAAGAGGGACAGAATGAAGTTGTTGTATGTTTGTATGTATATTTGTAATTTTTGTTCACCTATTTGTAATCAGTGTTGAGAATTCTTTGAATACTGGTTTCTGGTGTGGGAATGAGTGACAATAAGAATTGTATTGCTAATATAAATCTGAATGGACCAAGATATGTTAACTCTTTATGAATCTGTCACTGGAGACTATGGGTTAAAGACATGTGTCTGCTTATCAAGTTGAGCAGGGGTGGATTGTGGTGGACCTAATATGGTCAACTTGAGCCGGAACACCCAGCCAGACTGAGTTGGTGTGATGCTGGGCGTCGAAGATCCACCTGAGGGTTGTTGTTGCTGATGCAACATAAGGCAGAGTGGGAGCTGTGGCTAGTTGGCCGGCTGTTTCCCAGGAGAAGCTCTGCTGCGATTGGTTCTCCTGAAAGGAACTCGGTCGTTCTCCGCAAGGAAGGCGCTTGGGGCCTTGCTGTTGTCGAGGATGGCTGCTGTTGCTTCAGAGGAGCTCTGGTTGTCATCTCTGCTGCAAGCAGTATGTTCTGGTTCTGGTGAAGATTTCTTCAGCCATCATTTGCAGACCCGGATGTACATGGAACAGTGCTGTGAGCTCCCAGCCCTTGATTGGATCTTTTGGGTCTCCAGTGCCTAGATGGACATTCGGCACTTCCTGCATTTGGCTTGTGGGTGAATATTATGACTTATGAATGTCCTCTATTAAATCTGTTCTCTTACAACCATTGGTTCTAGAAAATCCAAGACAGTAGTGAAAATGTACACAAGTAAAACACCCAGAGTATTCACGTGGCACGAAAATACTCTTTATAATCTTGACCGTGAACATATGCGGAATGTATATATATTTATGTACAATTCAAGTCAGACTGAATTACATGGGCCACATTTTAAATCAAATTGATTCTTTCTTCCTCTAGACTGAGAGCCGCAATGCAAATTCTTCACGTGCTCATGGTTAATCAGTTTCCCTTCCTGCAGTAGAGACTGGCTTTCAGGCTTCCTTGAAACCACGGGATGATGAGTAATCCACAAGTGTGGGGAAAGAGGGAGATGAAAACATAAAGCAGGAACAGCGTTTAACTCAGAAGCACATAATTTCCAGGGCAGTGTAGGGATCTTATCACCCAAGTCTGTCTCTCTGTCCCCTTTCTATCCACCAACTCCCAAAGTACAGATGATCTTGTGCTATTTTATCTTTTCAGCTGGACTTTAATGTGAAGTGCATCAGCTATTCCAGTAGAGTAAACCCTCTAACACTCGGCCTGGAGGATGAAATATTTATAAAATAGATTTTTCCTTAATAAGCACTAGCTGAGAGTCAAGATATATTTCAAACTGTGTAAAATTGTGGAAAACTTCCTTAATCATCTGGAGATCTGTTTTTTGTTTTTTGTTGTTGTCGTTTTTTTTTATCTGTAAAAGGTAAAAAAGTTTTAGGATCCTTTCCAACTTGGTTTTGCTTAAATCCTTCTAACTGCAAATGGAAACTGTGTCACTTTTTCTACTTGTTTTCCTGAGGAATGTGATAGTATTTGTCATGGTTACTTTCTCATTGCTGAGACAAAATACTTGACACCCAAAGTTAAAGGAGAAAAGGTTTGTCTCTGCTCACAGTTTGCCGAGGGTTCAGTTCATAGTCAGCTGGGTTGAGGCAGGGCAGTAGCAGGCAGAAAGCAGCGAGCCTTCTGGACTTCTGTCCCATCTGGGCAACAAGCTTGTTGGATGGTGCCACCCATGCCCAGGGCGGGCCTTCCCACTATGCACACCCAGAACAACACTTAGCCAGTTGTCCTGCACCTTAGATCCAGTCAGCTCTGAAAAACCCCACCTGTGAATGCATTTTGGGGGACTTCTAGATCCAAGCCATAACAATCTTGTAACATTCATAATCAGTAATATAAGAATTTCCTTACAATGTTAAAAGTAGTTATGTTTCTATGATTATGAGAACTTACTTAGCCGGATTTTAAACATTTTATATGGCTAACATTTATTTCATAAGATTTTAAAAAATTGTGGTAAGGTGGATACAGCATTATGGTGCTGATCTGAATCACTTCTAAGAGTACAATGTAGTGACGTAATTTTCTAATGTGGTGCAACCATCACCGCCCTTCATCTCCAGAACCCCTCATCTTCCCAGTCTGCAACTTTCCCTAACTCCCCAACTCTACCTGAAATACTCCTCATCCTCCCTCTCCTGGCCACTAGCACCCACCCTTCTATTTGACTACTCTTCGTACCTAGCATGTGAGCGGAACCAATGTTTGTCCTTTTGTGACTGAATTCTTTTCACTGGATGCGCTATCTTTAAGGTTCATCTACGTTGTAGCATATGTCAGAATTTCATTCCTTTTAGGTCAAATAATATTGAATACTGCATGCATGAAATAATATATCAGTGTGACATATATTTATTTTGTTTGTCCATTCGCTTGCTGATGAACAACTGGGTTGTTTCCAACTTTTGGCTATTGTGAAAGATGCTACCAGGGAAGTGTGTGAACAAATAATCATTTTCAATTCTTTTGGCTTTGTAACCAGGAGTGGAATTGTTGAATCCTGTGATAATTCTATTTAATTTTTAGAGGTCCATGATACTTGATACATATTTTAGCATCAGCTGAACTGAGTGAATGCTACCTGGTTTTAATCTTCAGAAAGAACTCTCGTTTGGCATAGTGTGAGTCCTAAAATGGGCTGAAGTCCGTGCTTTTGTCAGTAGGTCATGGTGCGGTGTCACTAGAAGGGGCTCACTGCAGCACGCTGAGCTTATTTTGAAGTAGGCCTCACCACAGTGAGTCTTCTTAGACAAATCTGTGCACCCTGCGTAGTTGCCAACCACATCTTTGGCTTAACATGAAAAACATTACCGGCTCCTGTTTCTTTTCCCACTTCCTTAGCTAGGCAGCTTCTTGTTTTGATAGCCACTTACGATCTCTTTAATTCCCTAAGTGTTTGTAGTCTCCTTGTTTAGAGCCAGTCTCGTGTATGAGACACAGTTATCTACACGGACTTAAAAGATACTGTCTGTTTTGCTCAGTGATGCTACGTTCATAAAACATAAATGAGCACTTTGCCTAAAGTGCAGCTACATGCGCTCAAGCAAATGTTTCCCTTCAGGTTCACTGCATTAGCTATCAGTCTGGAGAATCTGTGCGCAGGGCAGATCTTCAGAAGTAGGAATGTAAAATGGGGCCCAGGTCAGGAACTGCCTAAAATTCCTTCTTTGGTGGTGCTATTGTGAGATCAGTGAAGCTGCCACTTAGTATTTATAAAAACAGAGCAATAAATAAATAAATGAAAGAAGGGAAGAGACAAGTTCTTTGATGGGAGTTTCTTATAAGACTAAGATCTTATAAGAGTTATTTTTTTCACCCTTTATTTTAGACAATGCCAAACAGTTTGATGGAAGGTACATCATAGGAATAGAAGAGTATCGGAAATGACACATTTTTAAACCTCTGTGGAAAAAGCCATAACCGTATTTTCTGAGAAGAAGACAAATGGAAGATCCATGGAAAATTGATTATTAACAGATTGTCAAAATTCTCCTTTAGAAATGGGCATTCTCTTGCCATTTTTTACACTACATTCATCATCCTTTCCTCAGAGAAAGGAAATGATATCCAAGTCTTGGTTTCGGGTGTCATTGGAGTTGGGATGCCTGCGCTTCATTCTGGTAGAGAAAGCATCGCCAAGCACATCGAAGCAGCTACGTTCAGGGGTGATGGCCTTAGGGATGTATAATCCCTTACAGAGCCTAAGACAAGTCAGTCGGGCAGATTAATATCTGTTAATTCTCAATACACGAAAAGATTTTCAAAATATGTATTTATATGTAAAGAAGATTTCTCAATGATTCCTTCTGAAATAACCCCTTAATTGCTTTGGTGGGCAATAATCTGAAAATGTAAATGTTCCAGAAGAAGAAAGAGTCTTCAAGAAATTCAGGTTTACTATATTTTCCATGATGTGTAGGCGACTGAGTAGTGGCATAAAGCCTGGAAATTCACTGTCCAATTCTTAAGTTAATTTCTCTTTTTCTCTATGCATGGTCTCTTTGTTTCAGTATCACTAATGTGAAGAAAAAGTGGCTGTTTTATTTTTCTGAAATACTCATTTTCCTCCCTGGATGTGTCTTACTCTGTTCCTGCTAATGTAACAAAAGGTCCCAGATTGGATAATTTATAAACAATTGATCTTTATTTATTCCTTTTCAGTTTTTGTTAGTACATATTACAGTACATAGTGATTACGTTCCTTGTGGGGGAGTTGGTACATGTAACACAACACATTTCAATTCTTTTATTCATCTTCTTTGCTTCTCTCCCTCACCTCTCCCTCCATCTCTGGGTCTGCTTCCCTTTGAGAATGATCTATCTCCCTACTTCCTATTGTCTATCTTTTATTTTGTTCTTTACTCATATTTTGGGTTTCTCGTATAAGAAACCACGTGATACTTAAGCTTGTGTGTCTCATTTACTTCACTTAACATCAATCAAGGTGCATCTATTTTGCTACAAATGACTCGTTTATCCTTCTCTGTGGCAGAGTACTCTATCATGTACTCTACTGTATATTGCATGTAAATACTATACTTGTCTATTCATCTGTTTATGGGTCTATAGGCTGCTTCCGAGATATGGCTATTATGGACTGTGCTGCTATAAACATGGGTGTGTGTGGATCACTGTGATATGATGTCTTTAAGTCTTCTGGGAAGATACCTAGAAGGAGAATACCTGCATCAAATGGAATTTCTAGTTTTACTCTTTTGGAGAATCTCTACATTGATTTCCATAGTGGTTGTACTAGTTTACATTCCCACCAACAGATGTAGAAAGGCTCCATTTTCCCTGTGGCCTTGTCAGCATTTGTTGTTATCTGATTTCTTGATGAAGGCCATTGTCCTGGAGTAAGATGGAATACCAGTGTTGTTTTAAATTGCATTTCTCCAATGTCCAGTGATGTTGAACAGTCTTCATGTATTTATTGGCCATTTGTACTCCTTCTGAGAACTGTCCATTCATTTCAGTTGTCCATTTTTTCATTGGGCCTTTTATTTTTTTGGGAGAGTCTATTTTTTTGAGTTCTTTATATATTCTAGGTATTACTCCTCTGTCTGAGGAATAGCTGGCAAAGATTTCCCCCTCATTCTACAGGTTTGTTTCTTCACTCTGCTGGTTGTTTCCTTTGCTGTACAGAAGGTTTTTAATTTGATATGATTCCATTTGCTGATTCTTGGTACTATTTCTTATGCAATTGGGGTTCTGTTCAGAAAGTCCTTGGCTATGCCTATGACTCCAGAGTTTTACCTATTTTGTGTTCCAGTAGATGAAGTATTTCTGTTTTAACATTTAAATCTTTGATCTGTTTTGATTTTAGCCTAATATATGGTGAGAGATATGGGTCCAGACTCAATCTTCTGCATGTGAATAACCAGTTCCTGTAGCACCATTTATTAAAGAGCTGCTCTTCCCTTCAGCACACATTTGTGGCTGCTTTGTCACAGATCAAATAACTGAGTATGCCTGGGATTGTTTCCGCATCCTCTCTTCTGTTCCATCAATACTCATGTTTGTTTTTGTGTGAGCACCATGCTGATTTTATTATGGTAACATTGCAATGTAAATTCAAGTCCAGGGTTGTGATGCTTCCTGCTTTGTTCTTGTTACCTGGAATTGTTTTTGCTATTCTGGGTCCATATGAGTGTTAGAATTATTTTCTCTAGTTCTGTGAGAAATGCTATTGGTATTTTGATTGGGACTGAATTAAATCTGTGTATCATTTTTGTGAGTATGGCCATTTCGACTATATTGGCTCTGCCTATCCAGAAACATGGGCTATCTTTCCATTTTTTGATGTTCTCTTTGATCTCCTTTTCAGAGTACTGTAGTTTTCTTGTAGAGGTTCACTTCCTTGGTTAGGCTAATTCTCAAGTATTTAATTTTTCTTGACACCATTTTGAATGTTAATTTTTCCTAACTTCTTTCTTAGTGGGTTCATTATTAGTGTGTGGGAATACTATTGTTTTTCGTGTGGTGATTTTTAAAAAATTGAACCAAGAAGATTTATTGGTATGTTTTAGATATACATAAAGAAAATATTCAAATGAGAAAGACAATTAGGGAGGGGAGAGGGGGAAAGGAAGGAAGGGAAAAGGAAAAGAAAAAGAGAAAAAAAATGGAAAACTAAACAAAGCTGTTGTAAAAAAAGAAAGGAAGAGGAGCTGAAGGGAGGGTGGGGAAGGGGGAGAAAACCAAGATATATCATGTGTGGTGATTTTGTATCCTGCTACATTGCTGAATTTGTAGGAGTCTTGTGGTGGAATTTTTTGCTTCTTTTATGTAGAGGAGCATGCCATCTGCAAATAATGATAATTTGACTCCTTCCTTTCCTGCACATATCCTTTTTATTTTTCTTGCCTGATTGCCCTGGCTAAACAACTGATATTTATTGGTCACAACTCTGGTGGCTGGAAAATCTAAGGTCAAGACTCTGTTAGATTTGGTATCTGCAGAGGGCTCATTCTCTGATTCATAAAGGACACCTTCCTATTTTGTGTCTGTGTGGTACAAGCGCAGGGCAGCTCCCTCCAGGCTCTGTTAGGGCACTGATCCGATTTGTGAGGACAAAGCCCTTGTGACTAAGTGCCCCACCAATTAGTACTGTCACCTTGGGGGTTAAGTGCCAACATTGGAGTTTTGGGGGGACAACATTCAGACTACAGCAGAATGGAAGAGCTACCACAGGCTTTTAAATGAAAGCTCAGGAGGGGCCGGGGATCTAGCTCAATGGTAGAGTGCTTGCCTAGCAAGCGCAAGGCCTTGAGTTCCATCCCCAGCACACCCTTCAATAAAAGAAAGATCAGGAGCTATGATCAGTGATGCATCCATTCAGATGTTTATAAATATTGCACACCAAATGCATTCTAGGATCTGTGGAATACAGCAAGAGTTCAGTGCTAGTCGAAAGGGTCAAGGTGCCTGCTGTTCCAAAGCATGAAGAGCAACGTGGAGAAAAAGTAATAAATGAATCATGATAAATTGTGAAAAATTACAGTTGGGGACAAATCTCTGGAGGAAGCGAACACAGTTCACTGAAAGTATTTGACAAAAAAAGTCAATTGGGATTTTGGGTGGCAAGGACGATTTTCCAAGAAAATGATCTGCACATTGGCATCCAAGAGAAGAATGGGACTTAACTAAGAGAAGTAAGATGAATGCGAGGTGGGGAAAGGAAGCCCCGAAACCTAAATCCTCATATTAGTTAGGGAAATGTACCCATTACTGTGGGATCAGAAGAAGGGGTGTTAGTTGTATTGTTTTAAAAAATGGAAGGAAGTTGGGTGTGCCTGTAATCTGAAAGGAAAGACCCAGCTGAGCAGGGGGAGAGGTGGAGCAAACGGAGACTTAGCTAGGTATGCAGTGAAGTCTCAGGCCAGACACCTGCTGAGTGCGACCAGGAAGGAAGGAGAGACGGGGAGCTGCCAGTGAATGCTAAGTGGGTACACACGGGAGGGGACCGAGCACCAACACAGAGACAAACGGTGGAGTTCCTGCGCCACTGGACACAGCTCTGGGGAGTTAAGCTCATTAGAGAGAAATGAGGCACGAAGTGTAAGCCATAGAGTGTCCTACTTAGATGGGGAGAGACTGGAGGCCACGAGGGACCAATGCAGGAGTCACAGAACAAGAGAACCGGCAAGGTAGGAACTTGTGGGCTTAAGTGTGGGAACTGAAGACGAGGTTCAGAGTGGGGTGGGATTTATTCAAGTGCATTGAGTCTATCAGAATCGAGGAGATCAGTTAATAAAATATACGAAGGCACCTGGAATCAACACCCAGAGGTCTTTGAAGATAGACTTTTAGTAAGAATTTTTCCTTCAAAAGATAAAAATTAGAGACCAAGGGTCAAAAGATAAAAATTAGAGACCGAGGGTCGGTTATATATTAATTAGTTTAAGCATATTTATATAACGTTTCTTCAAAGATGTCAAAATTTTCCCTTTTTTCTTCATTTAATTTCAGCTTTCTTGCTACTGAAACAGCCACACAAAACCACTTGTGAAACATATATTGAATTCATCTACTGAAATTAAAACCATTATCATTACGGAAGGGAATCATAGTACAATAAACAGACCATAAAATAAAATTGACTGTTTGCCTAGTGATTTATGCCATATAAAACTAATACATTTTGATGTTTTTCCGGTGTCTTTATTGCTGTAGCTTCATGAAATATGCTTAATGAAACTATAATGATCTCAGTATTGACATTAACAGAATATTAAATTCGAATAACACAATTATAATCCAGGAACATAGTCAAATATGTTCAATATCCAACGTGCTAATATAATGCTACAGAAAGAAGGAGGCGGCGAAGTTGGGAACGGGATGATCTGACTGATGAGCCAGCCTCCGTGCAATGGAGGAACAGGAAGAAGAGCAGCCGTCTCTCCTTGCCAGCCCTGTTCCCCTCTCCTGAGACGGAAGAGCAGAGGCTCTTCGTGAAGCCGGCCGGATTGTTTTAACATGAGCATTGTCACTTGGTGATTTTCAGGACTCTGATCAAGATAATTTGGTAGCTTTCCATACCACTATACACCATGTTTACCTTTTCCCTCTTCCGACACGTGAGAAAATGCCTTTACATTAGTTCTCTGGATTTCTACCAAATTCAGTTAAAAGCAGTAGTAATCATATCTGAATGAGGGTCTCTGTTTTACGATTCATTGTTATTCTTTTACCTTCCTGATGATTTAATC
>PVJO010020728.1:0-31410 GCA_004026905.1 Hystrix cristata
CAAACTCATTCAAATCATAGCAAAAGCTGTTGGCATTTAGTTGGTCAGGCCAAAAATACTGCTAATCATCCTACGAAGTAAAAAATCATCTATTCCAAAATACCAGTCAGTTGAGAAAACATGCTAGAAAGTACTCAGATACTAAGAAAGGGACTTATTCTGGTAATTTTGTGGACTACTAACTATTTAAACAATTTCTGTAACTATGCCCATGATTACTTTTGATTTTTTTTTCTGTTTCCTATATTACATCCTTCTCAAGGTCATGAAACAGTCTGTATTTTGAAATGTCAACAGCTAAAGGTGAATGATTAGAATTACAAGAAATATGCGATACTATTCTGATATCTGGTGGTTTGTTCAGCAGATATATGTATGTTTAACTGGTTTAAAACGCATTTCCTTTTTCTAAGCTGCTTTTTGTAAGCTGCTAGAGATATTTTTGATATTCTAAAAAATGGCAAGAGTTTATTCTATACAATAAGTGAAATCAAAAGTTGAAGTTTGTCACTTTATGTTAGCGAAACTAAAGAGCGAGAGCCTATCTCAAATTTAATGTGCTTGATTATTCCCTCCTAGGAACTGCAGTCATCCCGACCATTCTACTGTAAGTCATAATACGCTATCCCAGGTAGCAATTGTCCCTGTAGAATCATCAGATTGAATATTCTTCCCTCTAAAATTTCTCTTGTCCAAACTTGAAGATAAAATTTTACTTAAAAATAAGTTTTTCACCTGAGTGGTGGCGCACACCTATAATCTCAGCACTTAGGGAGGCTGAGACAGGAGGATTGCTGGGAGCTCAAGGCCAGTCTGGGTTGCCTAGTCAGTTCAAGACCAGCCTGAACTACACAGCAAGACCCTGTCTCAAAAAAACAAAAACAAAAAAAATTTTGTTTTGATCTGTGATGTCAAATAAATTTAGAGGTCACCTGTTCAATGTTTATGCCACCCCTTTCTTGGTTAACAGTCTCTAAATTCTTGATTAGGGATTCTGTTAATTGTTTGTAAGCTCTGAAAATACAAGCCATACAAAGCTAGGAAGAATGTTCAAATTAAGAAAAAGTACCCTGGGAAAGTGATAACATTTATCAAGATTCAGGAAAAGATGTCAGCTTAGAGAATGACTAAGGAAGAAAGCTCACATTTTCAGAGAAAGAGAACTATGGATGTGGCAAGTGGAGAAATTTGACATGTTGTACTTGGTACCCAGCAGTAAATAGATACTTAATACATATGCCAGCAGTCAGACATTTGAAGGTCATCTTAGGCAGTGGATTTTGCAGACTACCCGTGTTCAAGTATTAGCTCTATCATTTGCTAGCTGTGCAGAGGAAAAAAAAATACCTCACACTTTGTCTCAGATTCCTTTCTTTAAAATCAGAAAAGAACAATGTATCTATGGTTGTTGAGAGGACAAGAGTTAATATAGGCCACTCCAGCAATCTGCATGCCTGCTATTATTATATGGAATATTTAAGCCTCAATTAGCTTCTAAAATTAGAGAAATGATACATGTTTCATTTCTCTGAATATCCTCAAACTTTACATTATCATGGGCAATAAAGAGATTGTACTTAATGCCTTTACTCAAGCAAAAATTTATTAAGAGTTATTAGTCTTGATACTTGTTTTTCTGCACTTAAAATGAATTAGTTGGGACTTTAGTCATGTTTCAACAAATGACTGGCCTAAATTAAATGTATTTAATTTTTTTTAAAGAAAGATATCTTAAAAGTGGATTTACATTGGTTGTAAAAATAAACTCCAAATCACAGAATTCTAATGTAAAGATCATGGCCTTCAGGTTAAGCATAGAAAATAAAGGATGTTAGTAGTCAATCTGTTCATAAACATCATTCAAAAGTTCAGGATGAAATACTACTTCAAGTCAAGAAGAATTTACATAAATTACACATAAGGCACAAAAGGATTTATAGATATTTGGGTTACACAACTATATTCTTGTTTTTTTAAAGGGTAATTGTTTGAAAGGAAATGATGATTCCCTCCTCGAAGAAGTATTACTGCTTCTATTAGAAACAAAATATTAATGTATTTGTATTATTTGACACGAGCACGATGATGAGGCATATAAACATTATTAGTGAATGAACAGCCTGAGAGGAAAGTGACGGGTTTGACTGAGAGTCAGGATGGACGTCTGGGTTTGACTTCCTCAGAGCTACATAGCTATTGGCAAAATAATTCATTTTTGGGACCCTCATTCTAATATAAGATGATTGCTAATTCTTCTTCTAAAATTCATGGTTAAATTCAAGTGAAGACATATTAACAAATCTTTGTAGACATTGAATATTATCAAACATAGGTAATCATTTTATTACTGTAAGTCCCTAGTGAAGCAGGGATACTAAACCAACTAGTTGATAAACATAATCACTTTTATACAAATCACATCCATTTGAGACTATTCATAAAAATTTTTAAGTATATGAAATTTAAAGATATTGCTCTGAATCAACTCATATAATTCAAGTGTTAAATGTATTTTGTTTAAATGAAAAGTATCTGAAAATTAAAAATAATAAAAATTCAGTTTTTATTTCCGTTTCTTAAAACCTGAATGCATTAAATTAAAAATTTAGATATTTTAATATCATAATTGGTTGAGGAATAAAAAATTCCTCAACCAATTATGGTGAGGAATTAAGGTGGTCCACACTGTTTATTTTTTTATTTATTTTTTTTTTTTTGGTCCACACTGTTTAAACCATGTCTTAAGAACTTGAATAAATTTTGGAAAAAACAATCTCATTTCACTGATTTTAATACTAATAGATACAACTTCCAAAGTTTCCTAAGCATTTTCCAATGATTTTCATAGGGATAAATTTGCTTCCTATGTATAATCACTTTACAAGAAACAAAAGTCAAGTAAGACTCAGTGAAGAAAAATTTGTACATAGAAATTTAGAAGTAAGTAAAATCATCATACCACAAGGATGTATGCACCACCATGTTCATAGCAACACAATTTGTAATAGCTAAGTCTTGGAAACAACCTAAATGCCCAACAACCAACGAATGACTAAAGAAAATGTGGTTTTTCTACACAATGGAGTACTACACTGCCATAAAAAAGGACAAACTAGAGTCATTCATATACAAATGGATGTTCCTTGAGAACATACTCTTAAGTGAAATAAATCAGACACTCATGAGCACACATCGAATTGTCTCTCTGATATGAGAAACCGTAATTGTAAATAAGGACAAAGAGGTGTAATAGATATTATGTAAAAGGAGGAAGCGGTGCAGAGGAGAGAGGAGTACTAGAAAGAAAAAAGGGGAAAAGCAGCAAGGCAACAGGGGAAAGAGAGGGGAAAGGGAAAATATGGAAAATGATGAATGAACCTGCTGTAAATAGGGAGGGAGGGAGCAGAGGGAAGGGGTGGGGAAGAGGGGGGAGAACCAAGATGCATCATGTATAGGTACAGAATAAATGTAATGAATGTGACCATTATATGTAAAATGTACCAATACATGTTCTTGGTTTAAGATTAAAAAAAAAAAAAAGAAAAGAAATTTAGAAGTAAGAATAATTCATTGATGATAGTTAAATGAGATGGATAGGGTTCTGTATATAGACTATTTTAAATTAATCCTGAGAGAGAGAAGCTATTTAGACAATAAAAAGATGGTGTATTCTTTCTCTAAACATATGTGCTTCCAAAATTATTTTGAAATCTATACATATATGCGAGAATATTTTTAGAATAAGTATTTTTATTTGTAGTTAAAAATTTCCTTTTCTTCTCCAAAATTTCATAATAGTCTTGTGGTCAGTGATATAGACTTGTTCAAACTTCTTGTTCTCTTGTCTCTGTCTCTCTGTCTCTCCCAGTGTAATCATCAGACTCCCCACTGCGTGGGCCACGAGTGTATGACAAACTTCCATGCCATCAGTTATGTTCGAAGGAAAAGATACTTGCTCAATATGCTTTTTTTCCTCAATGTGCAGCTTAAATTTATATTGAGCAAAGCTCAATTCTGCTTACTCTCTTAGGGTACTAGAATGAGGGGGAAAAGTCAAAAAGTGGAGAAAATAGCCAGAGGGAGAGGAAATAAAAAGAAGTCTGCAATAGGGCTCAGAGCACAACTGAACAAAGAAATCAAGTAGCTCAGGAAAAAAAGATTTTTTTTCTAGTAGATTTTAAATTTTCTGAATGTCCCAATTGTAGATATGTTCTTGGTTTAATTAATGTGTACCATTTTCTCTTATATTAAATTCCTCCTTTCTGTTTAAGCCACAGGGGACAAATGCTGATTGTCTTCAACAAAGTTCCTTGCTTCAGGAATAGGAGGCACAATTTTGCAAGGTTCATACACTTCCATCGAAGAAATGAATGTTGTACTGAACCCAAGAGGCGGATCCACAGGTGGTATTAATGTCAATAACAAAGCAGGATATGAACTCTGTTATCCATTGATGCTTCTGCATTCAATATTTTATACAGCTCATTCTACTTACACTGATTGATTGATTGATTGATTGTAGGAAAAGGCAATGTATTTGTCATTGACAACCCTGTTGGCACAGAGGATGAGAGATTAGTTGGAGCCCAGGTGCAGCTGACACTCCAAGACAGCCCAGAGGGGCGGCCTTCATTGAGACCCCTCAGTATGACAGTCTCTGGAAAAAACAGCCCCAATCTGAAGTTTCTGTGGCTTCCTAGTCATAAAACCTGGAAGTAAGGACAACGGAAAAAAGGACATCTGCACCAGAATTCATGTAGGAGACAGGGGAAGGTCAGGGTGGCCTGCTACATGACTGACCTTTGGGTCGATCTAAGTAATAATTGAAAGTACAGGGAAGACAAGGGCTAGAACATAGATTCCATAAAGCAATGTGTTTTGATCCTACTTGAACTCTGGCTGTGCAGGCTCTTTTATTCTTTAATCATGCACTCTGGGAGGTTTTGGTCCTGTGGTTCCAAAGGTCCCTCTTCTCTGCATATCTCATATATACCTCTGGCCAACACTCCCACAACAGTGTTTATGCTTCCAGGGTTAGGAAGACAGCTGCGTTTCTTCAGAAGACTAAGTAACATAGAAGTACTCTTCCACTCCAGGGCCTGCTCTCTTACATCATCCACTAGGATAAAAGAAAACAGTTCACCTGCTTGATTAGATTCTCCTGTTGTCGTTGTCATTGTCTTCCTTCCCACTAGATCACTTTTGGCTTATGTCTCAAAGATGAAATTTTGAAATCTGATGAGGAAAAAATTAACCTAAAACTAAACACTAAAAATATTTCACAAGGTTTTCAATGAAGGGAGTAGAGATTTTAGAATACCTGTTTTTTTTTTTTTTCCGAAGAACTGAAGCTATAATCATGACTCAGACACAATTCCAACACATTTCACTTTCTACATAAACAAGGAAAAGTTTGAAATGTTCTTTTTATCTTTAAAATATAGCAACAAAGTAACAATTTTGAAAACATGAGATGAATCAATATTATACAGAGGAACTCATACTGATAGTATAAATTATTGTTAAAAGCAAAAATATTACAGATGGTTTGAACAGCAAAGAGGTTTCTAGTCAAGCAGATTACCTTTAAGTAAGCATTCCTTAACATTTTTCATCTTCCATTTATTTCTCCACATTGGATGCTTTAGAGAAATAATCTAAGATAAAATCAATGCTATTATATCTTCAGCATCACTTAAGGCTCAGTTTTTAGTCCTATGCACTTCCCCTTCATGCTCACTTCATCTAAGAGCTCATCTATTCCCAAAATTTACATTATCACCTCAACTTTCTACACTTCCAGGCCTGCCCATCCATCCTAAACTGAAATCTCTTTTTTCTCCCCACCACCTCGGATTTTTCCACAAAGATGTCTTACAGTTGCCCCAAATTCAGTATAACTAAAGCAAATTCCATCTCTTTTCCTCCAGTGCAGCCTTCCTTGAAGATATAATATTGTATTGATATCATTACTTTTGGGCAGAAGGACCTCTTTGACAAGCAAAAAGCTCTACACAGTATGTGTTATTAAGCTCTAACAGAAAGAAGAGAGAAAAGTGATAAGGATGCCCTCATTCATTCATGAAGTGTTCTGACCAGTTTTCTTACATGGCAGGACTATAGATTCACAGAATAAGGAACAAAATCCAACCAACAAGCATTTTTAGTACTTTACAATCAAGTTCAAAGCCTTCTCAACATCCAGCTGTGTATTTCTTTTAATTAGCTCCCTGCTCAGTATAACACACGTTGCAAGTATTCCTTTTTGAATAACTTCCTTGAATAATGCAGCTGCGACTATAGTCAGTTGAGCGCTGGTGCAGCTGAGTGGCTGAGATGATGAAAATCAAATGTGAATTCTGATGAAGTAATTTCATTTTGAGCCTTTCATATTTCTTCCCCTTTAAATTAAAAAGAACTGAAACCTCGAGTTCGGCTGGTTCACTGCCTCCTCTTTGCCAATCCACATTTTCAGATAATAAAAGAATTTTGCCCGAAATGAATGCTAAACACAAAATTCTATTTTCTCACTTAATGGTGAGAATGCTTTTATATGAAGAGCTCATAGTAATTTGTACTGATAATATAACTGACCTGCTTTGTAAAGTGAAGTAAATATTTTATTAATGTTCATATAGTTAAATGTTGCTGAAATTACTCATTATGAAATGTTATCTTGTCTAAAATCTTCACTTAAAGCATGTCCAGTTTCAGAAAAGAATTCTGTTATAAAATAAATGCAGTGATTAATGTGGAATAATCTTTTCACTGTGAAACAATATCAGTGCCCTCTCAATTACCATTTTTCACCATTGCACTTCATATAATGCAATGAATGTCCTCAGAAATTTAATCAGTTTGTAATAACATCATAATTTCAAACAGTAAACACATGAAGCTCAATTAATGTACAGAAATATCTTCTTTTTTCTTATATATATGATACCGCATTTTAATTATAATACGTATTTTATTTTTAGCTCTCCTTTGTTCTATGTAAATATAATATTTAGTATACCAGACTTTAAAGTTTTAGAACATACAACTATTTTTATTCATTTATTTACTAACTTATTCACCACCCAAGTATTTGTTGAGAGCCCCTTAGGTGTACATTACATGCAAGGGCCTTGAAATACAAAAAGGAAAAACGCAAGTCCTGGCTTTCAGTAACACAGTTCCTTATAAAAAGAGAAAACAGAACAGGCACAAACAAAAATAATACCTACAAACCTCTCAGAATGACTTTTAAAAACCAGGGACAATCCCAAATACTGTCAAGGATGTGAAGAAATGGATCAATACTTTGATACAGTGAATGATACGTCGTTGGCGGGAATGAATAATGGTACTATCACTATAGAAACCAATTTGGCAGTTTCTTATGAAACCACTATGTGATCCAGCATTTAAACTCTTGGAAATTTATCCCAGATACCTGAAAAGTTATGTTCATACAAATATTTGTATGCAAATATTCACGACAGCTTTATTGCATAATGTCCCTGAGCTGGCAATATTTCAAATGTCCACGAAAAAATGAAAGATTAAGAACATCATACTGCACACACACCATGAAATGCTACTCAAATACTCAAGAAGCATATTGTGCATCTGCTCCCAGATATGTGGGATCTAAAGAAGATGACAAGGAAGTAGACGGGTTATTATTAGAGTTAGGGTTAGACAAAGGGAAGGGTCAGATTATTAGGGTTTTTCAAATACTATTAGGGTTAAGGTTAGACAAGGGAAAAGAAAGACGGGAGTGTACAAAGGTTGGTAATAGAAAGCAGGCATATGATCAAAATACATTATACACATGGAAACCCACCTCCCTCCAAAATCTTATGAAAGTAGCGAGGACGGACCAAGGGGAGAGATGGGGATAATGATTAAAATATTTTATGTGTCATGCAAATCTGGCAAAATGAAATCCATTAATCTATATAACCAATATACACTAACAAAAAAATATAAGGGCAAGTAGATTCCAGAATGAGGCTGTTCACCCGAAAGGTTAAGGCAGGACTAGAAAGTCAAACATTTCAGCATTGAGCCCCCTAAAAAAACAAAACAAAACAAAACAAAACAAAAACTTCTAGGAAGAGAGGCTGAATGTCAAGTAGGTCACCAATGGATAGTGTTTTACCCAGTCTCGCCTCTGTGAAAACTCAAAAATGCAGGGTCCGAGAAGCTTCTGGACAGGCGGGCACAAGGAAATTCCTGGAGCCTGTCGTGCCCGGGGACAAAGGAAGCGCCAGGTTTTTCTCAGGCCTCACCCCGCACACTTCTTTTCACTGTATCCCTTGAAATATTTTGCATTAATAAGCCGGGACATGCAGTTGTTAAAATATAACAAATTATTGATGAGTGCACCGACTTGGAAGAAAATCTAGGGATTTATGCTGACTGAGAAAAACATTTGAAGGTTAAATACTACATTATTCTGTTAATATTTTATAAATTGTAAAATTTTAGAAATAAAGTTCAGGTTAGTGGCTGCTAAAGATTAGAGACGTGGTCAGTGTGTATCGAGGGATGTATGAAGTTATAAACCAGAAAACTGAAGCTGGACATGGTGGTGGGTATTTGTAATCCCAGAATTTTAGAAGTCTGAAGCAGAAGGATTGTATGTCTGAGCCTAGTCTAGGTAGTTTAGTGAGACCCTGTCTCAAAATTTTAAAATAAATTAGAAAAAATTCTTCACATTACAGTGAGGCCTGCATACCTATGTTTATAACAGCACAATTCATCATAGCTAAATTTTGATAACAGCCTATATGCTCAGGATGGGGAAAAAAACAGAAAAATAAGGAATCAGAGACATCAGACCCTGAGACATCGGTTCAGGGTCTTGGCTGAAATGGTGGATACGGGAACTTACATGCAGATAAGATAAAATTGAATAAAACCGCACACATACCCATTCTGAAATGAAGACATGCAAAAATGGTGGCATCTTCATATTGTGGTTGTATCAATTTTAATATATTGGTTGTGATACTCGAATAGACTTTTATAAAATGTCTTACTGGATAAAGTGCACATTGGTTTTCTCTATTATTTTTTATACCTAAATGTAAATATACGATTATTTTAAAGAAATTTTAAATAAAAACAGTATGAGGCATGATCAAAATATGTGGTTAATGAATAAATTAAAAACATTTGCTACGATAAAGACATATTGCAATTAAAGCCCCTGAAAATACTCCCCCTTCCTTTGAACACATTTTCTGAAGCACTTCTGGAAGGTCTTTTTCGTGCACGTCTTCATGAGGTGTGACCAAAACTATGGCTAATACTGCTGCCGAGTGCCACCCAGTGGAAATGCAGGCTTGCACAAACAGTATTTTTTGTGTTCTTTTCCATCCTTTTCACCAGATCTGGCACAAGAAAGACAGAAATACTCCTGTCTTTTCTGTAAAGTCTACATAATCATGAAAGGTAAATGTTTTGAAAAAATTCAGGATATTGAGGTAGCCAGGACAGCACAACGCAAGAGATTCACAAAAGAGGACTTCCAGAACGCCTTCAGCAAGTCTCAAGAAAAATGAGATAATTGTGCTCAAAGTGAAGAAGAGTATTCTTAGGGAGATTATTAACAATATGTCCTTTACTGTAATAATGCTTAAGATTTAAACATTCAATATATTTTTCAATCAAACCTTGCACAATAAAATATGAGAGTCGCTTTTACTAAAATTTGCAGCAAATCTATCAATAGTATAAGGACAATGTAGATATTTTGTGCATTTTTCCACTGATGATTGATTGATGTATTTATTTATCTATTTGTTTATTCAATGAATATTTATAGACCTATGAGTTCTATTATTTGAAAATTATATTTATGTATTCCAAATTTCTTATTTAATTCTCACATTTGCTTGGTAATTTCAATATTTTATTAAAAGTCATTGAGTTACAATTAATATGATATTCTTTAATTTTGCTTTTTTATTTATCAGAGGATAGTGTGGCTCCTTTTTCCAAAGAAAAATATTAGCAAAATGCCATATTTTACTTCTGATCACAATTTACTTAAAAATGTTCTCCCTTCTGATGCAACTCTAACACTGTATTTTCTGTTGGTTTTCTTTTGAAGTGAAAATAGGAATGTAAATAATAACTCACCATGTTTATTGCACTTAATCTTGTGAAGATACTTTGCAATTAACTTTAAATATGGAGGTTGCAGTAGTTCTAGAATTTGAGTTTACCACTAATACCTATGACGTTTATAGACATGCCTATAATCCCTGTACTCTAGAAGGCTGAAGCAAGAAGATAGCAAATTCCATCAGAGCCTGGTCAGTTCAGCATTTTAGAGAAAAAAAAAGTCTCGAAATAAAAAATGAGTGGCATGTGCACCAGTACAGAAAAAATTTTTAAAATCACATAAAACATTAAATTGTCAAATATGAATGTGCCTAGTAAATTCTTTCCATTCAGGAAGATTTCACAGATTAGGCTTGGTTTATTTTTTCTGTGTAAAATGGAGAAGACATACTTAATGGTGCTTTTGTAAAACACCATTAAAATAAAGATTCTTAATGGAAGAATAATTTGGTTCTGAACTTTCAGCAAACAATTATCAAGGTATTGCTGTGTGTTGGTGGTGGATAAATAATCGGATAATGAATAAATTGTTCCACAAAGAAGTGAATATACTAGTGATAATTGAGCTTTCACTGTGCTATTTTATAGGCTTTGAAATAAGTAAACCTTCTTAAAATGTCATCATTTACATGAAAGGAGAAACATCATGGTGGAAGGGTGTGGCAAAGCAAAGACCTTCAATTCATAGTGTCTGGAAAGCAGAGCAAGGGAACAGTGCCAGTGTAGAAGGAACAAGGGGCCAGATAAAATTCCCAAGGTGACATCTCCATCACCCACTCAAATACACGCAAAAGCGAGCTTCACTAATCCTGTCTGTGATTAAGACAATTAAATTGACACAATTATTTTTAACTACTTCATGTGCTACATTGGTTTTCAAATTTATAAATTCTTGACATGGGCATATACTATGTTTACAAGAAAATACAGAGTGTTATACATTTTAACATCCCCATAATTTTCCTCCCTGGCAAGGACATTGTGTCTCACTGGAAGTGGGGTCCATCGGAAGCACACAGTGAGGCACCTGGGTGGAGAAGCCCAGCCAAAGCCGAAGTCATGCCTCTCTATTCTCGTAGGACAATGCAGTGAGCGATGACTCTGTGAATCGCAGAAGTCTTCTTCAATTTGAAGAATAAATTAAATATTACCACACATCATATGTTTCTTCTTATTAACCATTTCTCATGTGGTACAATTCCCCTCTAATTTCCTAGTGAAAGTTTTCTGAAACGTAAATAACTAAATTATATTTTGCTCTCTAAACTAATTAATGTTTACATTACAGAATATGATTTCTCGATTATGATGACTTTATTGAAATAAAGATCTTAGTTTTAGGAGAGAATTACACATGCGGCTACCATTTAGCCATTTTCGGTAAGGTGGTATCAAAACATGCAGTAAGTTGACACTTTTGTCTGTCTTCTTTCTGTGTTTTGTCTTTCTCTTCCCACAGTTCCCCATTTCCTTTAAGGTGTAATTGGTCTGAACAATTTCTCCTGAATATGCCAATTTATCTGCTCGGGGTTGTGATCTGTTTAAGAAAACTGATGTGCTAATGTGTGTTTAATATCTTAGAGAATTTCGGCACACACTCTACTTTGACTTCTTTCTTGAACTTGTTAAATAAATATGTTGTCATTTTAAGACCTGAACTAGGCTATACAGACCTTAACTAGGCTATATAGACCTTCGGTTTAGTTCAATAGCAATACTCTAAACTGAAGCTACCTGAAATTAAGCCACTTTCCATGCATGTTCTTTATTATTTTCCTTTATTAAGTTGCTTATATTTTAACAGTCAAGTAATTTTTCATAATCTTAACAAACTTTTGTGTAATACATGATTCTCTTTGTAAAAAAAGTATAAACACATCTTTACATCACTTATTATTGTTAGTAGAATATTGAGACAGGTGTTATATAAACACATTCCCTATGTGAGTATGAAGTACATAAACTGCCGTGGGCCTCCTCAAATTAAAAAATAAAGTGTGAAATGGCAATGTATTATCTCAAAGTAATTTTGTGTTACACTTACCTTTCAAATTATTCTTTCTAATACTTTCTAAAATATTTCCTATTTTAAAAAAGATCAGACTAAGACCACATAATTTAAGTGTTAGTCAAAACAAATGTTTGTCTTTCAGCCTAATACACAAATAGGTTGCTTACTGAATCCACAGAGAGTTCCATATGAATAAACGATACTTTTCGTCTTCAAGTGCCTAAATCTGGCAGCTTAGGTGGCACAGCTGATGCCAGGTTCAAACATCTATCAGATGACTGCAGCTCAGTGGCCACGGCCTGCGCAGAGGGACTCCTGCTCTAGTATCACAGATGGCTGCCACAGATCTTTGCTGAGTGTCGGAATTAACAGTTCACCAATTGTTGGTGACATGAACTGTTTGTGTAAAAGAAAGGATAGAGTAAATGACCAGATGTTATAATCATTCAATTCCTAGACTTTCAAATAAGAATCAGAATCACTGAGAATCCTTCGTTATAAAAATAAACATGGAATCTTGTGTTTGCTTTAGTGTCTAATTTTCTGCTGACGAGCTGCCACTTATATTATTATGTCGTTAGAGAATATGGCTTCATTAAGATATTTTCTCATTCTCTGGCACCTTATGGTAAGTTTCCAATGTAGCTATTTTGGCTCTTTGATGTGTTTTCAGCCAATTACACACCCTTGAAATATCTACATCCAAGTCCCACTATTTTTATAATCAAATATGTTTATATGTTTTCCTAATGTTATCATGATGAATGCACCTAACTGGAGAGAATGTTTCTAAAGCTGTCATTTCAAGGAAAATAAAATTGAAATTAACATGAAATGTTATGTCCGCTATAAATTCAATTTCACTCACCTAAAGAATTAAAAAGACAAAATTTGAATGGGTTATTATGAATATTGTAGACTGGGAATTACATTTATTATGACAGTCCTCGAAGATAATGATATCTTGACATATATTTGTAAGAAATGAATTCAACATATTTGTTAGTGTAATTTGCAAATAAAATCTACTTTAGAAATATAATATTTATAGTTTTCCTGGCACTCCATCAACTACAAGCTGATTCACCTCTCTCGTTTAAATAAACTTTGTACATTTCAAATATACTTTCACTTCTTTTTTTTTTTTTTTTGGTACTAGGGATTGAACCTACGTAGGGGTACCTAATCACCAAGTCAAAACCTAAAGCCTTTTTATTCTTGAGTCAGTGCCTCACTAAATTGGTAAGAGTAGCTTTGAACTTGCAATCTTGCTACTTCTTTCTCTCAACTATCTGGAATTACATGTATGTGTCAATATGCCTGGCTTTATTTTAAATATATTTTCAAATACCACTTCTTCCATGAAATTTTTAAAATTTTTCCCTGAGGTGATAATGTCTCCTTTGAAAATCTATAACATTTTTTCTGTCTTCTAATCCTTGTCTTGACCTTGCTTTTCTTAGATTTCTTTTTATACTTGCTTTGCCTGTTTCTCTAAAGCAAAACAAAACTCTTCTTTCCATACAGCTTTTTCTTACATATTTACCATACTGCAGTTTTGACTATAGAGCCCTATATAAGCAAATAAAAAAATCACAATAATTTTTTTCCTTCCTTTTCTTATCTCTCTTGTCCCTCTGTTCCTTTCCCCCTCCCTTGTTCCCTTTCCCATTTGGACATTTTCTTCCCTCGCCCAATAGAATACATTTTAGTCTTTATTTACACTTTCAGTTTCTCACAGCAGAGAAACAATCGGTATTTAAACATGTATGTCCGATTTATTTCACTTAAGAGTATGGTCTTGGGCTGGGGATATAGCTCATGTGGTAGAGCACTTGCCTAGCAAGTGCAAGGCCCTGAGTTCGATCCCCAGCACCAAAAAAAAAAAAAAAAAAAAAAAAAAAAAAAAAAAAAAAAAAAAAAAAAAAAAAAAAAAAAAAAAGAGTATGGTCTCAAGATGCATCCATTTACCTAGAAGTATCTCAAACTTATCATTCTTTATGGCAAAGTAGTACTCCGTTGTATACCATTAAAATAAAATTTATTAAAAAATCACAATCAAAATATATGCTTATAACTTTTCATTATATACATTGCGTTCCTTCCAACCAAGTTATTATAAAATGTAAATGAATATATTTTATTAAAAATTAATAATTATTCAGATAAAAACTCTTATATTTTCTTATAGGATAAATATACATATCCACAGAAGCAAAGAATACTATAACCCTAAAGGCCAAAATCATTCTCAGAAAACATATTTTCTATTCACACTATGGATATCAGTTTTTTAAAGCCACGGTCTGAGTTAATGACAGAAGCTGCTACGCTTGGGCTCGGGGTGTAGCTCAGCAATAGAGCACATGCCTAGTATGTGTGGGACTCTGTCGGTCTCTAGCACCCCCCCCCACACACACACGCATCAGAGAGCTAGAAACAGGAAAACAAAGTTTTTTTCTGCAGGTGTCACGTCTCATCTTTGGAAAAATTTGATAATCTTTGTTTCTCAATTTTCTCATCTGTAAAAGTGAATCAATTTTATGTTAGATATTAATCCTTTAAAATTTTTGCAATAGCACACTTTACTATTTTACTGTTATTTTCACACAGTGGTTAATTTTTAAACATTTTCTTTGGTACTGCTAATTATCACTAAATACTTGGATAATAGCAGAGCACCGTTATTACTTTCAAGTTATATAATTCAGTTTTGAAATTGATGTTACTAGTATTTAGAAATAAGGAATTCCTGATTTATAGTTGGGAGTTAAGAAATACTACATTGTAATCAATGTGTATAAATTTGCAATTATGAAAAGAGCTTTAATCTTTAAGGGGATCAGGGCTGATTTAGTCATGTCTAGATTAAATTTGTTCTATTTTAATTAAGCACAGGTTTTCCTCTGTCTGCAGGAGCTATTTATGGCTGTCTCCATTTTTAGCACTGTCTATACTTTGAACATCAATCACAAAGACTTCCAGCTATTTACCTCATTCAAGTAAATCGAGCAGCATTCATTCACCTCTATTAACAATACTTACAATCAAAACATAGATCAACTGGTCTAACACACTAATCAACACTACACTGTATTCTAAATGTAATATTTTGTGTAACCTCAGTTATTGCCAGATCTTGGGATGTTATCTTCAGTCTCTGATCTTAATCTTGTTATTCTCCTGTATCTGATTTAAATCTTTGGATGCTCTCCTTCGCTTGCATCTTCAAATTACTCTCTTTACTCCCTGTATTTAAAAGTGGTTCTTAATCTATTTGAGCTTATATACACTTTTGATAATATAAGCAAGCCAATAGATCTGTTGCACTCTATATCACACATAAATACATGTGTGTATATATAATATATACACACATATATTTAAATATAGTATATACAGTTGTGCACACAATTTACAAATTCCAGGAATTCTGAAGACCCTGCATGCTGTGGAGCCCAAGCAAAGAAGCGTACAGGACCTACAAACTCTTATCTAAGACTCTATTTTACCTCAATTTCCTCTTAATGATTCTTATAGTTATTTCCAAATGTAGGTTCAAAGTTTATGTTTGAAAAACTTTGTTTTCATGTTCTCATCCTCCATGAAATAAATTATTTGTCCGGGCATACTGTATCTCTCTAAATTCTTTCATTGTTGCCAATCACTAGCATTAACATTACTTGATAGTCCAGCAATAAAGTTTTCCCTTCTTTACTGTAAATACATTCCTGGTTCAGAATTACTAAAATTAGAAAGTGAAAATAGACTGGGAAAGGTGAAACCAGGGGAAACAAATAAAAAATTATGAGTCTTCTGTTGACTTCGTTTCCCCCTATATATTTGATGACCTCTTGAACATAGGTATCTACTTGTATTCCTGTGTGTGTGTGTGTGTGTGTGTGTGTGTGTGTGTGTGTGTGTGTTTCCATTTCTTATTTAAATACTGAGTTTCTTCCCTCAGCATCACTTGGTATTGGACAGATATGGATTTGGAGTCCTATCATCACTCAAAAGAAGGCAGTATATATGATACTAAAATTTTATCTCATACCAATCGTAACTACATTCCTATCTAGCCATAGTATACCAATGACAATAGAGAAATTATATTTAAAACTTAAAATATTTGTCATAAATTGTATGTGATTAGTAATAAATGGTTTTACTGATATACAGTGTGGTTGTCTAATTCTTCAGAGATACCTTCTTTATGCCACTTACTGTTTTTATTTCCAAAGAAAAGCTTTCATTTTAAAGTCAAAAATGCCAGAAGAATATGTATTTTAAAATATAAAGCAGAATTTCTAGTAGTTATGGAAATTTTTTAAAATCTGTTACTTAGAAGAAAATTATGAAAATCTATTTTCTCTTTTTAATATATTCACGAAAATTGCATATATTTATAGAATACAATGTGATGGTTTGATATATGTATGCAATGTGTGGCAATTGAATTAATGTAATTATCATTTCTATTTCCTTAAATATTTATCATTTTTATAATGAGAATCTATTTTGAAAGTCACTTTCAATTGAATGATTTCACTTCTGGCCAAAGTTTCCAAATACTATTATTTTTTCTTGCATGTAAATCATGCACTGTAGAATTATTGGCCTTTATAAACACAAGTTTATAAGAATGTGAGTATGAATCATTCTTTAAAAATAGCTGGATATTTTTACAAAGTTGAATATAGATGAACTATTACTACTTGATTTGAAATGGAAGAGAGAGTAAAATTAAAATAAAAAATGAATTTTTACTATGCATAATGTTTTAGAACTATATGTGTTTAGCATTTGTCAATTTAGAATTCATGAACTCTAATTGGCACAAACAGATTAAGTGATCATGTAATAATTTATTACTTTACACAGAGATGAAACAAGTGCCATGGTGTGACTATAAAATTTACAGCAGAGATCTAGGCTAGCATTGACTTCAACATCTTCTTCTCAAACCAACTCTTGTTGCTGTACACCCATTAAGATTTAGGCTTTTTTTTTTTAAACAAAACTATTTGCTAGCTAGGATTCACATCTTTGAAGAAATGAGACTGTCCTAAATGCCCCAGCTTGTCATAGTCTATTATATTATTAGCACTTGTTCTCTAAATTCAATCTGGAAGGAAAACCTAATCAAACCAAATTAAGAAAAACTCACGGAGGAGACTATACATAGATACCCAGAATCATCTATCAATTCCATATTTCAAAGAGCCACAAGGAACAAAACATTAGGCTAATGGGAAATTCTCTCTGTATTTCTTTCCTATTTCTTATAATGAAGAAGATACTTGTCAGTGAAACATAAGGATGAAACAAGAGAGTGATGAAATTAAGAAATTTTTGAGTGATGATGAGTGTTATTGAAGCTCTTTTGAGATGTCCTTAATAATGCCATTAAAGGGTTAAAAGGGAATAACCACATGGTTTAATTGAATTATAATGTAAATTCCACTTATGTCAACTATTGGAAATAATAGAAGATAATTTACTGAAGTGAATATATGCTTTATGCTAGGCAGGTATGATCTATTGAGATAGATCAGCAAAAGAGCTGTTAGATGGTTTCCTCACCCAAAAGACCCACCAAAAATAATTAGAATTAATAAATGAATTATTCAAAGCTACAAGATTACAAAATGAACATACAAACATCAGTAATATTATCATAGGCCAGTATCCACTTCCTTAAAATAGAAATTGATAAAAAAACTCTTTACAATAGCAATAAAAAATAAGTATCAAGAATAAGTTTAATCAAATAATTAAAATATTTCTACAATGAAAATTATGTAACATTGATGAAATAAGGTAAGGAGAAAAGAAGAAAAGAAAACTGTCCCATGTTAATGGTTTAGAAAACTTTGTGTAGCTAAACTGTACATGACTTACCGGAGTCATCTACATGATCATTGTAATCCCCATCAAAATACCATTGCTATTCTTCATGGTACTAGAAAAATTATACTATTATATGGAACATTTAAAATATTAGATCTTTTATTTGCTTTCCTGTCACTAAAACACACTACCCAATATTCGCAACCTAAAGGACAGAGTTGGATCACAGTTCATACAGGTTCCAGTGTGTAGTCTGCTGGCGCCAAGTCAGGGTGGCTGAGCAAAGGGGCATCGCAGAGGAGTAGCTGCTCCGGGCATGGTGTCCAGGAAGCAGAGTTCCAGAGCCGAGCTAGGGAGGGAGATAAACTCTCCCAAGCCAGGTGACACACCTCTTCCAACCAGATGCCACCTCCTTATACCAATTCGGCTATAAACCACTATTCTCTTATTATCTTTCAAATCCCTGCCCTTGAGCTCAAGAGACTCTTGGGGGAACATCTAGATATAAGCCACAATAAGAACCAAATATATTTTGAGCAAAAAGGATAAAACAGAGTAGTTGACATCAAAACTTACTATAAATCAACACAACGTGGTACTGACATAAAAGCAGACACATGGACACAAGGAACAGAGCAGCAAGCCCAGAGGTAACCTGTGCAACCACAGCCAAGTGATTTTCAATGAAAGTATGAAAAATGTGTATTGGAGAAATAACCAATTTTTGATCATTGATACTGGGAAAATTGGGTATTCATATAGGAGTAGACCCTTACCCCTTACTGTCACTAGTTTAACAAAATACAGTCAAAATAGATCAAAGACTTACATGCAAGGATTAATTTCCAGAATGTGTAAGGGTTCCTCTTAAATTTAACAATAATAAAAGTAAGTAAATTTAAAAATGTACAAATTGGGGCTGGGGATTTAGCTCAGTGATTAGAGTGCTTGCCTTGCAAGCACAAGGGCCTGAGTTTGATCCCCGGCACCACAAAAAAAAAAAAAAAAAAAAAAGTACAAATTATGGAAAAACACTCTTGTCAAAAGAACAAACACCAACAAATGTATAAAAATGTTCAATATTACTGTCTCTCAGAGAAATACAAATCAAAACTGTAATGAATTATCATCTCACTGCAGTTAGAATGACTCTTAGCAGAAGATCATAAAATAACACATGCTTGTGGGGATGTGATGTGTATGAAAAAAATCTCATACATCGCTGGTGACAACATAAACTAGAATAGCCATTGTGGAGAACAGAATGGAGTTTGCTTGAAAACCTAAATTGAATATACCGTATAATCCAGCTTTCCAACTTCTGAGTATATAGCTTAAGGAAATAAAAATCAGTATACTAAGAAATATCTTCAAGGATAGGTTTATTGCAGCACTACTCATAATACCTATGTCTCTTTGATCAACAGATGAATGAAGAAAGACAATTAGTTTGTGTGTGCTTGTGTGTGTGTGTGTGTGTGTGTATTTCGTTATATACATGCACACATAGTGCAATATTATTCAGTTCTAATAAGAAGGAAGTTTGTCATTCTTATCAAATGAATGGAATTGGAGGACATTATGTTAAGTGAAATAAATCAGATGCAGAGATACGACAAGATAAGTATATTGTATTCTGTCTCACACGTGGAACCTAAGTACATTGAATTGAATGTTGAAAAAGAATTGGTAGGAGTTGAGAAAGGTGGAGGGGTAGATAAAGAGATCCTGGTTTAATTGGTGCAAGTTCAGTATGTACGGTGACATATCACACCGAGTGCATTAATATGCACAATCAATATGTTAATCAAAATTAGAATAAAGTAATTGAAAAATAAAAATAAATTATAGGAAATTGAAAAATTAATTTAAAATTTATAAATTTAAAAATAATCTAATTAAAGCAGGCATATGATCCAAATAGACATTTCTAAAAAGAAGACACAAATAATCAAATATTTTTAAAAACTTATCATTACTAGTCATGAGAGAAATGCAAATTAAAACCAAAATGAGATAATGCCTTACTACAGTAAGATTGGCTACTATCAAAAAAGAGAAGTGATAACAATTTTTGATCAGAATGTGGAGGAAAGAAAGAGAATCCCTGTATATTACTGATGGGAATATATATTAGTAGAGCAATTATGAAAAACAATATTAATAGTCCAAAAATAATTAAATATAGAAATACCATAAGATCCAGCAATCCCAGTCCTCAGTATATACACAAAGGAAACAAAATCAGTGTGTGGAAGAGGCATCTGTCTTCCTAAATTTATTTCAGCACTACTCACAATTGCCAAGATATGGAAACATTGAAATGTTCATCAACTGATAAATGGATAAAGAAAATGTGGCATATATTCTCAAAGGAATATTATTCAGCCACACAGAGAATGAAACCTTATTTTATGTGGCAGCATGACTGGAACTGAAGATCATTATGTTAAGCAAAATAAGTTAGGCATACAAAGACAAGTACTACATAATCCCATTCCAATGAGTAATTTTAAAAGTTGATCTCAAATAAATTGAGAGTAAAATTATAGTTACCAGAGATTGGGAAGAGTAGAGAAGAGGAATTGGAAACAGTTGATCATAAGCTACATTTACATAAGAAATGGTAATAGGGTTAAGATTTAAAAAGCCAAATTCTTCATTGAGACATACGTTCCTCTTTATGTTTTCAATACATGCAGACAATGGTCTGTCTCAGCATGTGATGAGGATGCAAATAATAAGAGATTATGTTTAAAGTCTAGTTAATTAAAAAGGATAAAGCCTCAGAAATAAGCTAAATTGATAATTGCTGCAATACAGAATGCTTCTTATGCTTGATAGGTATGGGTTAGAAAACCTACAAGGTTTTCTGGAGGCCTCTAAAGGAATATCTTCCTAAAGAAACTGATAACAAAGAAAAATCTGAAGTACTATCTCCATTTTACAAGTGGGACACAGAGAACATGGCTAGCAGTCCCAAAACTACAAAGCTAATTGCTTGCTTAAAAAATATGTCTATTCAACTCTAGCATTTGGGTTTTGTTCTCTGGAAATTATTACTTTCAGATGTCATTTTACTGAGTATACATATATATAGCATATCAATAGATGGTTCACTCACCAATTGTTCTATATCAGACTGCTCTAGAATGTAGAAGAAAACAATTCTTCCTCTCATTAACATTTTTTTCCAGTAAACACCTTTAAAAGCATTTTGAGTAAGGCAATGCTCTCAAAGCAAAATGACCATGATTTGCTTCTAGCATAGCATCTGCTTGCCGGAGTCGCTGCCCTTGCACTGGCTGAGATTTTGTTTCGCACATTTGAGTAAATGCGTCCTACCAGCAGAATAAGTGTCAGCTGATTAACAGCTGAAAGAAAGGCCATGTGGTATTAGTACCACAAGTCACCCTGCCTTCCACTTCCAGACCACAGAGGAGGCAGCTATTAATTTCCCAGTAGAACTTTCAGGCTAACTGTCTTTTGGAAGGTTTCTCAACAAAAGACATGGGAAAGATCTAATACTGAGTGAATATCAGAGGACTCTTTGGAAGGACTTTCTAAAATAGAGAAAATGCTGGGGATTTATCTCAGTGGTTAGAGTGCTTGCCTTCCAAGCACAAGGCCCTGAGTTCGATCCCCGGCACCAAAACCAAAACAAAAAAATAATAATAAAAAATAAAATAGAGAAAATATATTAAAGAGGCTCACCAAGCTTAAGAGAGAGTAAATGTATCAACCTGATAATCCATTAAAACGAGTAGCTTTTCAAGGAATAATAAGACAATGCACTAGTAAAACAAATACCTTTTACATATTAATTCATTTAACCTGTATAATTAAGTGTTAGCAATACTACCTGGGGGGGAGAGAGAGAGTGAGAAAATGAATTCATCTGGGGTCTAGTTGAGGCTTGAGAGGTAAATGGAAAGTTGTAATAAAATGATTTGAAGGTTAAATTGAGAACAGTGTGCTTCTATTCTTATCTTTGCTTATTCACTTATATATTTCCTAGAACCATTCCTCTAGACTTGATGTAATCTCCCACCAGGCATCCCTGTAAGAAAAGGTGATATACAGATTGATACTTCAGTGTAAGTAGGTTATATAATTTGGAAAATGGAGATGATTCAGACTGGTGGAAAATCACATACAAAACCTTTAGAGTGAAATATACAAATAAATCAATAAACTGAAAAATGCTCATTGTATATGTTAAAACTACAACATTTAAGGTGGAGAGAAAACAATAATTAAATCAATTATTTGGTTTGTTCTTTGCTTTTTTGGTTTGTTCCTTGGTTTTCGAGTATATTCCATCTAATGATTACCGTCAACACAGTTCGACACGTGATTCTCATTTTAATCATTTCTGAATATTCTGGTGTGGATAGCTTGATAATAAAATATCCAAAAGATAGTGAAGAACCCTGAGGGGTATTATGAGAGTGTGTCTTACTCAGATTCTTCTTTTTGAGCACTCTGATTACAGGGTAGATAATATTTAAGAGCACGGTAGTATTAGAGGGGGAAGACCACACCAGAGAACTCAACGGAAGAAATAAAACCTGGCAGCGTGAAATACATGTAGCTGAATAACACAACAAAGTTAATGAAATTTTAAAAATTAAGAAATAAACTTGACATGAGTTATTTTAGTGTATGTGCTGCCAAAGCAAGCACTTGACATGAGTTATTGATTATTTTAGACTTCAGTCAATTACCTACAATTGATGTCTACTTCCTAGTTTGGGAAGGTTAGCAACAGAGAACATAAATAAGTAGTAGATTTCTAATACTTGCTTAGCCCAGTTTTGTAAATGATAACTTTAGTGATCTGTGGGTAACATAATCAATATATTCTCAAGAACAATTTGGACTGAAGGTCTAAATGTTTATGTAAAAATATTCATTAAGAAAATTCTATCATACCATGTAATACTTTAGAGTATTCAGAAAATGATTTTAACATATGGAGTGTTCTCCACCTGTTTTGTCTTCTATATAAATCTGTAAGTCAGCTTACTACATCTGTTTTTAGAAATAAAAAAAAAACAAAAAAAGTTCAGTAAATTCTACAAAATGATATTTGAAAATCTCAGACCCATTTTTTTTTTTTTTTTTTTTTGTGCCAAGGATTGAACTCAGGGCCTTCTGCTTGCTAGGCAAGCACTCCAACCACTGAGCTAAATCCCCAGCCCTGTTACTTTGATTTTTGTCACAGACTTTCACTGAGGTTATTTATACTAAGTTCACTGCAAATCTCAATCAAAGCTACTGTTATTTTCCTTATCATTATATGCTTTGTCACTTAGGAATATATTACAAAGTCAGTCACTCTGATACCTACAATTCCCGCCATATCCTTCAAACTCAGTGGCTGCTACTTTCTCAGGTTCCTCTATTTCAGTTCTTCTGTCACACTATCAATAATGGAGTGCTGTAGAGAATGGTATTTTCACTTTCTTGTCTACGGGAGTTTGTTCAGTTCCATACCTGTAAATAACTTTTACCTGATGATAATTTGCAAATCTTCCCTTATATCACTGATAACCATAGTTACAACTAATAGGCATTCCTGAAGTTCAGTTTTCACATATCTAACAGAGAAATCTTGATTTTTGTTTCTCCAGACTTTAATCTTCTCCTTTTAGCAAAAGTCATCACCTCTCATTCAGTTTCTTGAACAAAAATTCTGTAAATCACCCTTGAGGCTTTACTGATTCAGCAAAGGAAATTCCTTCTGAAAAGTTCTCTTTCTATCAGTGTGAAGTTTTGATTTTTGGATGACTTATCAAAATTACTTAAGGGGAACCTGGCTTAAATGTTTCAACAAACAAAATAGTAATTTTGGAAAGTATTCTGAAGGTTCAGAAACTTTTCTGGCTGACACTTTGACAGATGACACACTAGAAAAACTTTGGTCATAGAAATAAAGATGTTGCAAACAATGGCAGTTTCTCCTCAGGTAATTGACAACCAAGGACATAAATGTATCAAAGGAAATGCATTATGATATTACTCAAAGAAACAGTCTGTTAGGAAACGTGTAATGTTGATTAGCTAAAATTGAGAATGCATTTTTTGAACTGCAACATTTAACATTTTGTTAATTCTTAAAAATAAAAAAAATATTGACTGCAAGAGTAATGATTATCTAATTGTGAGGCTAATAGGGACTAGTGATGACATAAAGAGATTCTCTTTGAAATAAAATGTTTCCTCTTCAAACGCTTTAAGTGAATTTTATATGTTATAGTCAAGAAGATCTTAAAATTATAGTAAAACTTCTTTCTTTCTTTCTTTCTTTCTTTCTTTCTTTCTTTCTTTCTTTCTTTTTTTTTTTTTTTTTTGAGACAGGGTCTCACTATGTATTTCAGGCTGGCCTTGAACTCATGGCAGTCCTTGTGCCTCAGTCTCCCAGGTGCTGGGATTACAGGCATGCACCACTATGCCTGTCTAAAATTTGATTCTTGCAGTTAATACTTTCATTTAAGTATAATTACAACCAAATTTCAAATTTCCATAGAAATCCTTTGACTGCCATAGTTTCCACTCTTATCATTTTTCCTTGTAATGAATAAGACAGAGTCAAAAGTAAATTATATTTTCTCAAATAAAAATTATTTGAGAAGTTTCTGAATATTAATAAGAAATGCACCCTTGTGTCTCATTATATGACATAGAAGATGCAATAAGGATAGCAATTAATGTTTATATCTGCATTGTCTAAGGAGTGAGTAGGGAAATTTAAATCTTTTACAAAGCAAAGTAATATTTGCTGAAATTTGATAACTGATTGTACTACTAGGAAGGAGGAAAACTAATCAGCTTTGAACACCTGCTCTATGTCTTAAGTATTGCTGCTTTATTCATGGAAAAATACTTCAAAGTCCAAAGTAAAATGAGAAAATTAGTATTCAAATTAGGGATTTTTAAAAATGCAAATATGTTTTAAGTTTATAACACTCTATTTTTATTCACAGTTTATATCATCACCTGGGATTTAATTTTTCTTCCTTTGCTCCTTTGTCTCTCCTCTCTCTCTCTCTCCCTGTGTGTGTCTCTCTCTCTCTTTGTCTCTCTCTCTGTCTTTCTCTCTCTCTCTCCTTCTCACTCTTTCGTTCTCTCTGTCTTTCTCTCTCTCTCTCTCACCTGGATACCTGGATATGGTGGCACACACCTGGGAGGACTCTGAGGCAGGAGAATTGCAAGTCCAAAAGCTCATCCCTGGACAATTTAACCGTGTGCGGAGACCCTTTCTCCAAAGGGCTGGTGATGTAGTTCAGTACCCCCCCCACACGCACACACACAAACACACCAAGTTTTCTTTTACAACGTGATAGTAAAGATATTTGTGGAATTTGCTTTTGTTTTTCCTTAGAAAAATAGAGAAATCTTACATAAGCCCCTAGAAGTTTTGGAAATTGTATGGAATAAAAAATTACAGCAACTATAATGGACATTCACAAGATCCTTTTGTAACATTTACAGTTATTCAGATAAAACAAGTGATGAATAGAAGCTGTAAGAAATGTTGGCCTTTTCTAAGACCACATAAATAAAAATGAGGAGGTGATGGCAAATTTAGAGAAAATAAATTAAAATCTGTTGGTACTTTATTAATTAAACTATCAGCCACCAATGATTAAACTATTTATGGTATAGATCCTCCTCTGGGAAAAAAAAAATCATCACTCAAGTCCTTACAGAGAAATTCTTTTCATCATATTTCTGGGAGTCAGTTCACCTTGGGGAAATGCTGTATCACCTGCTCTCTGTAGAAATGCCTCTTTGACAAAGTAGCCAAAAATATACATTAGAAAAAGGACAAAAATGGTACTCTAAAAACTGGATATCTATATGCATAATATGAAACTGGACCAATAATTCCCATCATATACAAAAATAAACTCAAACTGGATCAAATAGAAAACCTGAAATTACTAAAAGAAAACTTAGGGGAACAGTTCAACATATCAGTATAAGTAATATTTTTTTGGATAGCACTCCAAAAGCACAGGCAGTAAAATAAAAGTAGACAAACAGGATAGATCAAACTAAGAGTCTTTTGCACAGTAAAAGAGAAAAATCAATAGAGTGAAAAGACACTGTAAAAATGGGAGAAAACATTTTCAAACTATTCATCTCACAGGGGAATAGTATCCAGGTAATGGAAAAAAAATTAGTCAATTTAAATCCAGAAGACAAAATGTAACTAATTCAATGAAAAATGGGCAAATGATCTAAATACACTTTTGTTTGTCGGTTGGTTCCACAGTGCTGGAGATCGAACCCAGGCCACAAGCATGCCAGGCAAGAAAAATGAAATCTTGTCATTTGAAACATGATGGAAATGGAGGTCATTATGTTAAATGAAATAAACCAATAAGCAAGACCCAGTAAGACAAGTGCCACATGTTTTCTCCCACCTACAAAGCCAAGTTAATCAACCTGAATGTAGACTAGTAAGTACTAGAGACTGAGAAGGCGTCAGGGGCTGGATTTGACCAGTGCACATTGAATGTATAAAATTCTCTACTATGTACAATTAATCTGTGTTAATAAATATTTCTAAAAAATGATGAATATCATTATTTATGAGAGAAATGCAAAGCAAAACCACAGTCAAATATTCTACTCCTTTCTGAATAACCATAACAAAAATGCAGAAAGGTTAAAAAAAAACTACAAATATTGATAAGAATGCAGATGAAAGGCAAATCATTATACACTGTTGGTGTGAATTTAAATTAGTACAGCCATGTAGGAAAGAATATGGAAGTTCATCATAAAATTAAAAGTGAACCTGTACTATGATCCTGCTATCTCATTACAGAGTATATATCTATAGGGAATGGATTTAGCCCATCAAATGGATAACTACACTCCCATTCTCACGTTTAATGTGACACTACTCATAGCAGCTAAGATATGGAATCAACCTAAGTGTCCGTCAACTGATGAATGGATATAGAAAATGTTGTATATATGCATGGCGGAATAATATTCAGCCATAAAAATAATAAAACACTGTCATTTGCAACAACAATATCAGGACCATTAACCTGATATTAAAAATGAAACTGATACTAAACACTAAGTATGAATAAGTACCTTATGTTGACTCATTTACACTAAAAAATAACATCAGAAATATAGACTTTGCACATTGCCATCATTCTGGATTAGAAACCTGAAGCACGGAGATGTTTACAACTTGCCCAGGCTGTGCGAGTGAGCCTCTGCTTTTACAATCTAGCAGTCCGACTACAAGCACATGCCTTCATCATTGTGCCTTAGTGTGTCTCCTGAGCTTCACTAGTGCAGTTTCACACACAATTTCTCTCTGTTGCTACTGAGCATTTTATTATATGTAACTGAATTGCAAGTGAATTGAATACATGTTACTAATATGTGGATGAGATTTTTAAAAATTTAGCTAAATCTTCAAATTCCTTTAAAAAACGGTTTCCATGTCTTCCTGGTAACATTGAGAAGATACACAACTCAGAGATATTTTGTGCCTGTTGTATAATTCCATCAATAAAACCTGATACATTACCATTTTTCCACCTTTTCAAATTGACCTATATCCTTTATTAATAACATCTAATCTAATTTTTTACATTTTTATGGTATATCCACACATTTTCTTTGAGAATAAGTGGAATACAAATATGTAAATACATAACTCTGAGTTACCTTGGCTTATAAAATTATCTCAGTTATACAGAAGCATTTCTATATAATTATATAACTATAGAAACATTTCTAAGCATTATTTGCATTATGACAAATAATCTAAAGCACATAAAAGCTTCCTGGCAAATTTTTAATTATTTTTAAGTGGTGTGATATCAATTTACTATTGTCTGATTTAGTTCCTATGATTGAATAAGGCTTTTTATAGTTGCAAATAATAGAGCTATTTACCTTGATACATAAATGTGGCAGATTATTTGGAATAATGTATTATTTATCCTATTCTACCAGAGAAGGAACAAAAAGTCAAGAGTTCAAATGACGTCATTTCCCACATCTCTATATAACAACATCAGTGGTTTAGGCAAGATATTTACCCTCAAAGCAGTACATTTTTCATCATATGTGCGAATAAGTGACTCAGTCATTTTATCCTGTGATATTTACCTACCCAAAGCTGGAAGAACCTTGGAGAAATGTCAAGCATGGAACCCAAGTAAGTCAAAGAGATAAATACTGGGTTAAAATCTACCTATTAAATCTACCTCTCCCAAAGAGATAAATATGGAGTTAGAATCTACCTATTCTATGATAAATTATGTTTTTCTTTGCACCAGTTTAGTATGCATAATGTATCATGATTTAGATTGAACACTTTCATTTTCTTTTTGTTTTTCCTTTCTTTTTTAAAAAATTGGTAAAAAGAGAAGAGACACATAGTATCTTTCAAATTCTGAAGAAAGATAAGCATAGCAAAAATACTTTTTTAACTGAATTAATCTTCTGATATTCATAGAGTCCCCCTAGAGAAATTGTTAATAGGCTCGTTAAACTGAGACCCTTGAAAGGAAAGACTGTGTCTGTAATGATCTTTGTATCCCGCATGGAATGTTTTACATGATAGATGACCAAAAATTCACTGAATAAAAGCCTAGATTATCTATATAGTTCTCAAAATACTATTCAAAATATTTTCTCTCATTATAGTATTTGCACAGGTATAGTTGCAATTTCTCTGAATTAGTGATAATATGTTTCCTGCATATGAGATCAACAAAAGTAGAGTGAAATCAGGACAAAACTTACAAAAAGAGGAAATACTTTTTCAAATAAGAGCAACTGGCATCACTTGTATTTCCAGATACTTATATAGCGCTCATAAAATTTAGCAGCAAAGAAGTATTTATTTATAAATAAGAAAGTAGTGCTAAACATTGAGATTTCTTATAATAGCTATATACATTGGGAGCTGAAAATAAAATACTAAATAAAAAATACTACACTATGTTCTGTATATTTGGGCAAATAATTCAGAATTTCAGGACAATATCTGTGACCTATCATCTTTTGTTAATAATTGTATTTATTTCTGAAATTCAGTTCTGTCAAATGTGTATTCACCCAACAGCATGAACACACCATATTCTGGTCCAAGCCTAAAAATATTTAATGTCATAGGATAATTTATACAATATATTTTATTAAGTTAGATTTTTGTTACTGATGTGCATTTTGTTAGTGATGCAGGTTTCGTTAGCGATAATTAAATTATACTCATGTCTATAACCACTAAGAAATTCCTTGTTTATTCATACTATCAGATATTATAATATCATGCTAATATATTTTGAAGAGATTAGTATTATTTAATATATGTTGTGGCATCCAATAATGCCCCAGGGACTAGAATGAATCAACTATTCCTGAGGGTGTATAATAATCATGTAGAGGAGGAAATATAATTGCAAATTTTAATTATATTTAACTTGAGTTTCTCAAGGAAATGAATAAAACATAATTGCATTTTAAGTATATACTCGTAGTTAATGAAAGCTGTTTCGTGAGTGAAAATAATATGAAGGGATATTTTATAATAAGCACCAGAGACAAAAAACTGTGAATTAAAATAAGGCAAAGAATTTTTGGAACAAATAAGATTTTAGATTAAAACCGTACATAGAAATGCCAGCAATGATGCAACCAATGGTTTATCTTTCAACTCTGAATAAGATTTAGGATATGTAAGAAGTTATATAAATGGAATGAAGTGCTTGGTTGGATTTATTGCCAAAGAGTAGACAGATTTCACAAATATTTAGGAACATCTCCTATTATACATATGGATCACAATTTCATAGAATCTTAATTTTCCTATAAGTAAAATAAAATGCTCATAGGATGTGATTTAATCCTCAAATCATGAAGCTTATGTATATTCTGGTTTCTCTCATACCAAAAGTATGAATTTGTTATATAAAAGAAAATGATAGTATAAAAAAATCTGTTACAAAAATTGTAGTTAGGGAGAATACTGATAGTTTTTCTCCTGCTGATGGCCTAGAGAGAAAGAATAGCACCTTCTAGACCCATCTCTTTCATTTCTACTAGTGACAAATAATATATATAACCATTGAATGTGAAAGGACTGTCTAGGTTCCTATGAGAAAAAATTCTATGATTTTGTGATAAGCATACACAATAAATATCTCTTAAGCCCTTTTTCAAAAGTCATAGGATCATTCTCTAAAATATTTATGCACTCATTAAAGGAAAACACACAGAATTTCCAAGGACAATTTGATAGGGAGTCAAAAATAATGGTGATACTTAAAAACTACATGCTTTAACATAGTGCTCTAGTTAAAGTCGAAGAATATGGCACTCATTTGCTGGAGATTCACCCCAACACTATCTGACAGTAGGTGATTATTTCCCATGTTGTGAATAAATAATTGGGGCAGATTCATTTGCAGTTCAAAGATCCATTACCTTAGCAAAGATATCTATCATGAATTTTGTTTTATCGTATGCATCAACTCACAGGGTCATTTGAACAAACAAATTTTATTTGCCAACAAAGAAAAAAAAATGATACTTAGATTTGGCTGTAGGTCTTCATTTTAAAGAAGGAATAGTTTTCTCTCTCATGCGGAATAGGTATATGACAATCTATTCTTACGTTGGCTAAATATTTTTTATTTTTTATTTGTATAAATTAATATTTTTTGAGGTTAATTCTCATCCTAAGAAAATAAAGTATAGGTATTTATGAAATAAATATCATTTCAAGAAAAAAATTGGAATGTGTTTGGATTGAAAAAAGTCGAGAACAACAGAAGATGAAAACTGAGAATTAAAGGCATTTTCCTTTCGGAGTCCTCCTCCTGTGTATTCTGCTCTACCAACTTCCTGGGCTTTGCCTATATTCCTATCCCTTCACTTTAATATGGCATGAAACTCCTTTCATGATGGTTCGCTTTATTAGCGAATCAAGGGAGGGTAGAATTTCTTCAGCTGATGGTGAATTTTCTGCTCTGTCTGAGGACACAGGTTATGTGCTTGATGATCTAATTCTGAGTTCACTTTATGCCTTAGGCCAGATCCTACCTCTGATTGTCTCGCTTAGTCGTATACCATGTGGCTCAAGAAGCAAATGATACCGTGCACCAAGCAGAAGCTAATGGAGAACTTGATGAGACACCTGTGCGTCACGTGAAGGCAGAAGGTTGCAGAAGAGTGCTCTAGTCACCTGGGAAAAGGCTAATGAACAAAGAGTTAAACTGCTGAATGTCAACATGGGGCAAGAACCAGACAATTAACACTTTTCTTGTCCCAGTGCACAGAAAACTAGCCTTTCCTGTTTGAGTCGCCAGCCAGGATGATGACATTGAGATGCTGCTTAGGAGTCCCTGGGTATCCATCTGACTTCTTCCTAACTG
>PVJO010020729.1:0-31426 GCA_004026905.1 Hystrix cristata
TTCATGCCATCAGTTTGTTTATAGTTCTATTAAAATAGCCCAAACTAAACTTTTAGAAAGATCAAAACAATAATTAAGAGAAAAATGTAAAAACAGAAATTCAAATGTAAATATACAGATGTGTATATATGTATGTATGTGCATGTATATGTTGGAGATATATGTATTAAAAATTTACAAAAACACATAAAAGTATGAGGAAGAAAATAAAACGAATACTACCACAACCCCCACACATGTATTGCACCTACATATATACACAGACACTGAAATGGAATCATCCCCATTATTTCCTGTTTTCATTTTTATTGGTTTCTCCTTTTGATCTTCATTTTCTTATCTTCATGTTTTGGCTGCTCACACAGGAAATCGGTCACAGCCTGGGAACAGCATGATGGCTGTTGGGGATTCAGCTTCCAACTTCTTCTGCTGTGCTCTTGCCCAGAAAGGAAATATTTGCTAAGAAGAAAGCAAAAAGATCTTTCCCCTGGTTCCCTCCTTTGAGAACTCTTTCTTGATGTTAAGAAATTTCCAAAGGGGTTTGTGGTTAACATATGCAAAATACTCTAAACATTTTTCCTCATGTAGAAAGAAGTACGCTTCAGACTAAGAAGGAAGAATTTTCCCCTTAGTGTAGATTCCTCGCAGATGCAGAGGCTAGACTCCATATCTTTGTTTCTTCTTGAGCAGGTTTTAGAAACTGCTCTTACGGCTTGGAGGGATTCATTATCTACTTAACTAGTTAAATAGGTGACTAGTAGCTGGATCCCCAGAAGGTTATTCTAAAAACATTTGGAAAAGGAATTGTGTTTCGCCAGCACAGAAAGCTTGAACTTGTAAAGTCTTGTATAAGAGAATGCTTGATTGAAGAGTAGAAAGAAATATTCATTCTAGATATAACATCTGTAGATCATTATCAGAACAACCTCCCTTCTCTGACCTCCTTGCCAGGTCCAACCCTCTTACTAACTCTGATCGCAACATCTGTTCTTCACTCGGCACCTCTCCACTCACTGCACCCTGCTGATCCTCTGTGCTGTGCCAGGCGTTGTTCTAGGCACACAGATCACAACAGCAAATAGCATAAATAAGTTCCGTGGTCTGGCGAAGTCTTCCTCCTCTTGGGGCAGACAGACAGGAGAGAAGGAAATAAAGTGATTTCGGGTAATACTGAGCACTGTAAAGAAGATGGTAATGTGATAGAAAGGGATCTATGGTCAAGGTCTGCTGTATACAAATGAACCCCACATTTTGGGGCTCAACGACAGTCTAAACTTCCCACCACTCCTAAGGCTGGTGACTTTCCTGCTCCGCATTGTGAGGACTGAGGCCACTCACGTAGCAGAATTTTGTGAGCTTTGTTCTGGCGTGGCCCACGCGGCCTCTGCCCTTTCCAGGTGTCTCTGTGAGTGTGCTCCTACATCCGGGATTCTAGCCCAGAATTCCTACCACCTTGGTGTCCGGTACCCAAGGAGCTAAAGTGGGCACCATCCTGCGTTTAAAGTCTGGCCTTGGAATTGCTCCAGCGTGCCCTCACGCCATTCTGTGTGTCAAAGCGAGTCTCGGGCTATGCAGATTCAAGGGGAGGAAAAGTAGATGCCATCCCGTCACAGACGAGCAGCGAGACACGGCTGGCTGTCTTTAATTCGTTACAGGGTAGATGATAGTTTGCTTGGGGACCCTTTTCAACAGACTTTAAGCTCTGTGAAAGCAGGACTAATATCTCTTGTTCCTCCGCAGGGCCCGTCACCGATAGTAATGAACGACTGTGTCAGCGACATCAGGAAAGAACCAAGAAAGCAAGTCCGTCCTTCTCACTGAGTGATCACAGACGGCTTTGCTAGTGGATTGCAGAGTTCTTTCTCAATGAAGCTTCATAAGACCTCAGGACTCTGCTGCATATAACAATCCAGGTAGTTTTTAATACAGTCCTCATGTATTATGTTACCGTGAGCAGCTGCCCCAGAGGAGGCTTTGGGAAGGTGGGATGAACTGTGGAAAGATGTGTGGGAGTTGGAAAGGCAGATAAAGGGACTGAGCCTTTCATTGGTTGTGATCTTTTTTTAGATCAATGAAAACAAGGTGTAAACTTTTGACAGGTGAATTTAAAAAAAAGACAAATTACTTACCTTCCAAGCGGATGTATCCTCTTGGGGGCACACGGCTTTTGAGCAGCCTGCAGCTTGTGTGTAAAGAAAGAGGGGCCTTTTCTCTGGGAAGACATAGTCCAGTCTAGAGAACATGGCTTGACTCAGTGCTTTGGTGGGTCCCACAAACGCTCAAGCGCATTATGCAGCTTTAGTAGCATATTTGAACTGAAAAGTCACAAGGGGACATAAATTAAGCTTCTGCCTGGGTTTGTAATTTTCAACTCATGATTTGGTCAAAGCAAGTCACAGGATATTTAGATTAGTTTTGCAGGCAGTGGTCTTTGAGGTCAAAGATATATACCTGCAGTTCTTTGTTTAGGGACCAGTAGAATGTGCCCTGAGTTCAGCTGGGTCTACAGTGACCGCTGGTAACCATCCAACAGTGATTATGTTTTCTCCACGTCAAAACCACCGAGTGAATAAAGAAAGCACCAATCAGCGAGATGTTTTGTTTACACCACGCCGAACTATCACTTAGACTAAACTGACTCTTTGCCTCCCTTTAATTGTCTTGCTAGCATGGAGAGGAGGCCTTAATCAATGGGGAGGCCAGAAATCTAGCTTTTTGTTTGTTGATACCAAGGAAGTAAAATTAATCTGTTGCTAGATCCTTTCACTTTTCAACCAGATATTGGGGCATTATACCCATGATACTCTATAAAATATATGCATTTGTATGCATATATTTGCCAGAACGCTCCATTTTCCTATATATGGGCCAAATCCTCCCAAACTTCTATTTTCTTCCTACCTTATATCATATAATACATACATCATCTCTGGGGAAAATCTGGTGTAATCATCAAGATCCTTCACCTATCTAATGCCTCCCCTTCGTGCCAATACTCCCTGGTGTTCTGTGTATTCTAGACCAACGTTTCTCCACCTCACACTGTGGACATTTGGGGCTGGACAGTTCTTTGGGAGAAGTGTCCCATGAATGCTGGTTTCTTCTTCCTTCCTTTCATGCCGTGTTCCATCCCTAATGCCCGAGGCCCTTCTCTTTGATTTAGAGCTTTCCATTCACTGAGAAATACAGTTTCTTCCTATCTAGCAAGAGCCAGAAGAAGATGAGAAGAGCAGGGCAGGGTCAACATGAAAGAAAGAGTGCAGACCCTGAGTGTTGATTGCTTGATTCTCCACATGTCAGCAGGACAAACAAACACTGCTTGCTTTACGCACGTTGCTTTACACTGATGAAATAGTTTTAATGCTCATGTCAGCAGTATACCAAGCTGCATTCTGTCCATTAGCTCTCTTCAAGCTCCCTTGAGATGAAGGTCATTATCAGAGGGGGAAACTGAGGTTTGAGAGTCTCAGCCATTGGTCATGGTCTGGAGAGTAAAGAGAGGATCCCTGAATGAAGCCAGAGCGGACCGTGTCCACAGTCCCTGCTTTGAGCTGTCTTTAAGTTTGTAATGATTTTGGAGATGTTTCTTTGAGACCATGTGCTTGGCTTCATCTTCCTGTTATTGAAAGATGGATTACCTGGGAGGAAACCCAATTGAATTTCCATCCTCCCCGTGTCTTTCCATTCCCGGGCTTTCACTTCCCTTTAATGGATTTCTCAGGCCTTCCTCTCCCGTGAGAGCCCTTCCAGGGCTGAGTCAGCCCGAACATGAAGCTTTTGGGAGAGAGTTAGGAAAGTCTGTTCAGCGGTTTTTTTTTTAGAGGGGGAAAAAGATATAAAATACATACAGTACCTTTTCTCCCTTTCCGAAAATAAACTTAGTGTTTGGGCTTTCAAATCTGCATATGCGGTCCGAGCTTTATTAGAATGTTCAGAGTCTCTGGAAAGGACACACACACTTAAGCCCTTCCCTCCTTGCCCCTTGCAGAGAGAAGAGTGAGTGTGAAGCTGACTGCTCACTAGGGGGCTTGTAAATGTGCCACACAAAGACCCAGGGCGTCATGTGTAGGACGCTCATCAGCGCGCCAACTTTGGGTTCTCATTCGTGCCTTCTCCTGCAGCCTTCTCTGCCCTCCCTGTGGGCTCCTCCTGGGCTTATTGCTCCCCAGCAGAGGACACTTAGTGCTGTGTGTAGACACAGCGCCCTGCAGGGGTTCTTTCTGTCATTCATTCAAAAGTATTTCTTGAATTTCTACAAAGCACTAGACATAGTGTTAGGCCTTTTATGTATATTGCTTTCCCAAGAACCCTACAGTTTATATAAGAGGAGCTTGAGGGATGGTCAGATTAAGTCCACTGCCTTTGAACATTAATATGAGAGTACAAATGAAATTCAACCAGAGGTTTGTCTATCCGGGAAGCCTGCGTTTTTAAACACGACTCCTTTCCTCCTGGTAAGAAGTCAGAGCTGCGAGACCCGAGTTTTTGTTTATGTTGCCCAAGGGAGAGGTTGGGGGAAGAAAGGTGTGCCTGGCCAAAAGAACAGGCAGATAGTTCAGCACCTCTATAGGGCAAAAGGATAAACGGGGCTGGTAGGCTCCTGGATGGTGGACAATACACAAAGAGAGTTCAGTTCTACATGAAGAGAAAAAAAAAAAAAAACTCAAACAAATGAAGAGTGTGCCGCTACCCTGCCCACACAGGAATGGAAAGGTACACTGTGTTCATGGGCTGAAAGAACCAATGTTGTTAAAATGTCCGTAGTACCCAAGACAATGTACAGATTCAGTGCAATCTCTATTAAAATACCAACGATATTTTTTGCAGAATTAGAAAAAAAATCTTAAAATATGTGTGGAACCACAAAAAATCTTGAATAGCCAAAGTCAACTTAAGTAAGAAGAACAAAACGGGAGGCATCGCGTTGCATGACTTCAAAATGCACCACTAAACTGCAGCCATCACAACAGAATGGCACCGGCAAGAAGACAGACAGAGATGAATGGACTAGAACGGGCCTGAGTGGAACAGAGTGGACTGTGTCCTTGGCCAGCTGAGTGCAGTGGTGGAGGGGCACCCGTTAGGGGAAGAGCAGCTGTTTCCATGAATGATATGAGAAATCAGTCAGACATCCATATGCTGAAGAATCAATCTACCCCCCTATCTCTCACTAATTAAAAAATAAATTAAAAATAGATTAAAGGCTTAAACCTCAGGCCTGAGACTGTGAAACCACAAGAGAAAAACATGGGAAATGCTTCAGGACTTTGGAGGGTACAAAATCTGTTTTGTTTTGTTTTGCAAGACCTTTAAATCAGGAACCCAAAACAAAAATAAAACATCAGATTATAAACTACTAATACTGCTCAACAAAAAACAAAATGAAACAAAACAAAAACCAAACAAAAACAAAAAAAAATCAATGGAGCGAAGAGACAACCTATAGAATGGACAAAGTATTTGCCTACTTTGTGTCGACAGAGGTTAATATCTAACCAGTATAAGGAACTCCAAAAACTCAATAGTGAAGCGAGCAAATGAATATATAACCGAATTAAAAACAGACAACAGAATTACACAGGCATTTGTCAAAAAATAAAAATGGCAAACAGGCAGATGAAAACATGCTGCACATTGCTATTCATCAGGGCAGTGCAGATCAAACCACAGTTCAGTATCATCTCACCCTGGCTAGTATGGTTATTATCAAACAGACTAATGATGTGGAGAAAAGGAAAACTTTACACACTGCTGGTGAGAATGTAAATTAGGACAGCCAATTATGGAAGACAGTGTGAAGGTTCCTAAATAGAAGTAAAAGTACAACAGTCGTGTGATCCAGTTTGTATATTTTTATGTGTCCATTCAAATATATTTATTATAAAAATGTAAAACCATTTCTTAGGCTTTGAATTCTTCAGTGAATGAATGCACCCCTCCAGAGAAAAGGGAGTGGCCTCTGATTTGAAAAATTCAAGCCTCTGCAACATGCTGAGTCAGAGTTACGCAACTCGGCAGGGCTGCTGTGTGCTGGGGAAGAGTCAGGTGGCTGACGATCAGGTGAACAGAGGGAGCTTGATCCTTCTTCTCTCTCGCTTTCCCCTTTTCTTGTAATGATGGAGACTGAACCCAGGGGAAGCGCTCTGCCCCTGAGCTGCATCCCAGACCCATCTTCCTATTCTTAATACCAGGAGTTTATACAGCTCACCTGTTTCAACCTCGTCTTCTCCATTTGTTAAGGTTATTTATTTGTAGCTGTCATGTTTTCAGACCAAGTAGCTCCCAGGGTAAAATCTCCAGCTAGGGATGTATTTAAAAGTCTGGTTTCATTGCTGTGTGAGCCTGTCAGAGCTTAACATGGTGCGGAAGTCTCATTTCACCCTCAGGTTGGCTGGCTCAGTCCTGGAAACATGAGCCTCTTAATGCTTTGCTCTTAGTTCTTTCTCAGTTTAATCCAAAGCTTGTTCTATTTAACTCCTGGGCTCACTGAAGAATAACTCTCTATACTCCTGAACTCTTGACTGGAAAATGTCGGGGTCCCTCTAGAATTACAGTTTTGCTAGAGGACAAAGGAGCCAGGTGGAAAGGATGGTAGCAGAGATGAGATGGTGGCCATGGAGAGCAATAGAAAAGGGTTGACATAGGTGACAAGTATCTTTCTAGGCAGGGAGGCTGAATTACTTATAAATAGATTTTATAAAACCTGTCACAGTGGGTCACCTGTGTTTAATATACGTGTCATTGTTAGAATGGCTATCCTGGCAGAGTGTAGGCAGTATAAAATATTATCTATTTTATTGCTTTACTGTTACAGCCCTCTGAATTTAATACAGCAGCTATACATAGTAGGTGTTCCACAAATATTTCTTGAGTGAAATTTGTTGATTTTTCTTTTGAAAAATAGCTTTTTTCCTTTCCGTAATGATTTAAAGGCAGGAGTGCTGGCTGCTTGTTTTGGTAATGGTAAGATTTTTACAGAGGAAATGGGAAAGCCCAGTAAGCCCTGACATCCTGTTCATAGTGTGCTGTTATTGTAGGCTGTCTGTCCAGAGTTTTCACTGCAAGACTTTTTTTTAATGGAGAAACTCTTGGAAATTTGAGGGTTTATGGAAAATGTGATTATGAGTTATTTATCATTAGTATGCCCTTTGCCAGTTTCTCAGGCTGAATGGGTTTTTGTTTGAGCCAAACAGTTAAAAAATGGTTCTGTTTTTGAAGCTTTTCAAGTAACCAAAGTGCCTTTAATTTGGAAAAGAGATATTCTTTGTTCCTTTTATTTGTGGCTAATTACACACACACACACACACACACATACACACACACGTGAGTGGTCAGTGGGGCAGACTGTGGGCTTTCGTGCCCAGAGTGCAGATTCCAGTGTTCCGGGAACGTGGCAGAGGGGCTCTGTGCCTGTCCCGAGTCCTCATTCAGTCGAGCCTCTTCCTTCGCAGGTCGGGTAGCAGAGACAGGAAAAAAAAGCCAGAAGGTTGGAAAATTATCAAGCTTCCTTGTCACGTTGAGACGTTTGCAAAGTCCAGTGCAGATATTCCCAGGTGCCCTCAGTGAGGACGGTTTGCACCCGTGCGGAATGGGGAATGGATCTGTCCAGACTACCAGCCCTGGCGAGCTCAGGACTCCAGGCTCCAGAGACCTGCCAGGCAGCTAGACAGCAGCCCATACGCTGAGATTCCGGGGTGGCCAGAGAGCTTCCCTTGTCACGTACTACTTCCCTTATTGAGTCCAGGAAGAGACTGTCAACATAACTGAGGTCTGCCTTCCAGTTTTACGGATCTCAATATTGCACTTTTCCAGGGAACCCAGGTGCCGATCGCAGTTGCTGCTCAATAAACGGTAGAAATTCATACCTTTATTTTTCTCCCACTTTGGTAGCCTCGTTGCCAGGTTTTGGGTGTTCACTCATGGTAGCCGTCTACATACTGAAACTGCTGAGTTCCTTCCATATGCAGCGCCCTGTGCTTGAGGCATAAAATAAAGACTCTGGCAACACTTGGAAGTGAAGGACAAGCACATGTTGTAGCTCTTGTTTCCTGCCGCAGCCTTCATCCTCTTGGCTCAGAGACTGAGAGACCGTTGGCGATATCGACATGTGATAAGACCTTCTCTTATGTGATCAGGAGCAAGCACATCTTTGGCTTCTGAGGAGCCTGCTCAGAGTAGAAGGTGAAGGCTGGCTCATAGGAGATGCATAGACTGTTGAAGGCTTATTTGAAACACCATCTTTTTCATTTTAACAGAGGAACACACAAAGGAACCCTTCCTAAAAGAGTTGTCTTGGCGAGCTCTATACTAGCAGATTATGTGGGCATAGTGACTCTTCTGCTCGGTCTGACTCCCAGGTCCTCTCCATACGTTGGCATATCAAATCCTCACAAGAACCTGCAAAATATCGTGGCACAGGAAACTGAGGCTTGGAGAGGTTACACCGTTTCTTGGATTGCCCCAGCTAATAGTTGCTGAGCAGCTAGAGGCGTGGTGTGAATTTTGTTCTACTTCCTATGCTCCCAACAATGAGCTCAAACTATAAAGAAAGGAGAGAAAAGAGAAAAGGAGCTAGGCAGAGGCAAGGAGGAGAAGGGAGAGAGGGCTGGATACAATTGCCACTTGACGGGTAGAAAGAACACAGTTCAGGTTTCCTGCTCTTTATAATTTAATCTGTAGTGGAATCTTGTGGAAAATGTCAGCAGTGGACTCCGTGTGGCAGCCAGCAAAGCATACATTTTGCAAGCCGAGTGGAACACTCTCGCTGCTTGGTCTTGGGATGAGAGTTGGGCAAAGATCAAAGCAAGAGAAGACATTCCGGAAACACATTTCTTTAACTGTCTGCAGGAGGAAACTTTCAAAAGTGGAAAATGGGAGCCATTCCCGCCAAGCCTGGAGCATGGAGACTTTACCTCATTAATCATAGCTGTCAGGTTCCTTTCTGTAAACAGTAAGCTGTAGACACACAAAGTGTCTTCTTTTTTTCATAGAAAAGCAAAAGAGAGAGATGGTGAAATATATAAGCCATCAAAGTAAATGCTAGCTAGTGTTGAAATGGAGTGTTCCACGACTGTGCTAACCCTAAGGCAGCACGAAATTCACTGGGCCGCCTCAAGAGAACCTCTTTGTATTGAAACATAGCTTAGGTAGAAAAGCCCTGGTGAAGAAAAATGCAGGATGTATAGAAATACAGTGATGATGCTTGAAGGCCGTCCATGAAGAGATGTTTTTCTGTAACACTCAAATGCGTGAAGCATGCCAAGAGTTGGTCTCTACCTTTATAGTTCTGTCTTCATCCAGCCCATCAAATAAGGGACTATGTAGCTTCGGCTGGTGGGTTAAAATTGGGGCTGGGAGGCAGAGGGTCTGCTGGGAGCCACGTGTTGCCTGACATAGAAAGAGTAGCTGTGTCCTACTCAGAAACATCCTGAGCTTTGGAAGGGGCAGAAAGAAGTAATCTGGACTCAGAGGGAGGCAATACTAACATTAAGTCCAAATAAAGAGGAAAGAAGAAATGGAACCAAGGGTCGGGGAGCAGATTGGTGCAAGGCTGGGAAGAGCGGCACATGTATTTTTCTGGGACAAAGGGATGAATTTGTACAGAACAAAGACTGATTCCTGCTGTTTTCCTCACTACTTTCTCCCTCATCTATAGTCAAAATGACCTAGTAGCTACCCATACAAGTGGGCTTCCTGCTTCTCCTCCTGCTACCCTGCAGACTATTCTCTTTCCTTACTGAACAAATCAGATCATACCTCTCCTCCTCCCTTAGACCTCCCAGCGCCTTCACACAGACTTTGGAATAATTTCCTAATGTCTTAGGGTGGCCATCCAGGTCCTCTACTACCAGGCTCCAGTTTTCTCCCCAGATTCTTTCACTCTTTTTCTAGTCACTCTGCTATAGTCCCAGTAGATTTTTCTTTTCTTTTTTATTTCCCAGACATAAAGTTGCCCCTGCTTGGTGGATCTTTGTCCTTCTTATTCTTTTATGAAAAATACATATTGCTTTGACATTTGCATTTTTGGCTTCTATTCAAGATTTAAAGCTCAGTTTGAATCTCCCTCCTGCTTATTCATTAAAACCAGCTTCTCTAAAACAGTACATAGCACTGCCTAAAATTGTATATTTTTTAGTTTGGTAGACCTGCACGGATGAAGAACCTTTATATTTGGATTCAAGAAGTATTGACAAAATAACATCCTGGCCAAATGGTGAATACCATGAGCTGTCTTGGAGTTCAACGTCTATAAAAATTGGTTATGGTCAAATGTGATAATGCGTGTGAAAGTGTTTCAAAAGTGTAAGATTTGACATAAAGCCAGTTGCGCCTAGATGAAGAATCACAGAGTGACAAATGCAGATGTTAAGGAATTTATATTTCTCCCAATGTAAATTCAGATAAAGAAAAATTTTTTTGAGAAAACTTGGATTCGTAGCTTTTCAATTAAGGGACTCATAGAAGAGAAATGTTTATTCCACAGACCATTTGTCCACGTTAACAAATCATGTATCCAACATCCTGCCTTCGGAATGGAAGGCGTCCATTATTATGGACCTACAGGAGTCAGAGTACCCAGGTTTCAGTCTTGACTCCATTCTTGCCAGCCGTGGGATCTCGGGCCACTTAAGTTCCTTATCTCTCAGTCTCCTAAGTGTGTAGAAAAACAACTTGGAGCAGGCCTCATTCAAAAAATACTAGTTAACTTCTTTTTTTGCAAAGTGACTACATTTCAGAGCTTTCAAAGGGCTCATTCAAAGTTACACAACAAGTATATTGTTGGATGAGACCTGGAACCAAGAATTTCTGACTTCTGCAGAATTATGAATAGATCTGGGAATTTTAAAAGGATTTATGCAGTTAAACATTATTTAATGCCTAAAATATACATTGGCTACAAACAGTGTATTCATCATAATTTTTTTCCTAAAGATAAAAATACATATGGGGCTGGGGATTTAGCTCAGCGGTTAGAGTGCTTGCCTCACAAGTGCAAGGTTCTGAGTTTGATCCCTAGCGCGTGCGCACGCACACACACACACACACACACACACACACACAAATCCCACACACACAAAAAAAAAACCCAAAAAACATGAAAACTACTGGAAGAACAGACAGTGAGATGCAAATCGTTGTTGCAAGGCAGAGGGACTCCAAGAACATGACTGATTTTTGTCTTCTTTGTGTTTATTATCCTTTCCAGGTTATTACTTTTCAGTGCATATTATTCCTATAGAGTGCGTCAGAATCAGTGCACGGAAGCATTTGTGCCGTCAGACTGTGACAGGGAGAGTTAGTGTTATTGAGCAATGCATCTCACAGAGAAAGCGCCCGTGAGTAGTTCTAGAAACAGTGGGGCCTGGGAGAAAGGAAGGCAGGGGCTGCAAATGATCAAGAGGTGTATGTGTAGGTGTCTCACTTCTCCAGGGTGAATGTAATCTTTATGCATCACAAAGGTACTACTCATGAAAAATTTTGAACACATGCAAACAAAGAAATAAAAATATTAGCTCCATTTAATGTGTGGGTCAGAATTGATCTTATTTATCATTCTATCAGGATCACTTAGTACATGCACTTGAAATTTGTAAATAAATATAAATGTTAAAGGTAAAAAAATATAAATACAGGCACCGATCACCTTCTGACTGCTAGACAGTGCGGGGTCTGGGCGGTGTCTGAGTGGCCAGCACAGCTTCTGTGGAGGGCTAGAGGCCCCCCAGACCTACCTTCACCTGCATGCTTTAACCATCACGGATCCCCTGAGGGGATCATCAGTGTGGAGAGGACAGAGAAGTACAGATGATATCACATGGTTTCACTCCTGGGAAAAGTGCTTAGAGATTCTGGGCCTCAGTTACAAAAACAGCAACAATAATAAACAGAGTCAACAGCAACTAACATTTATTGAAAATTTACTCTGTATGAGGTACTATATTTCCTTTTATGAATTCCTTTCATGGTTTGTTGATAGAATTAGGAGAAATAACCCAGGTGAACTTCCCAGCACTGAACCTTAGCAATAATATTGGTTTCTCAAAACAGTTAGCTATTTTCTTGCTCCTATCCTAGCTGACAACAACAGTAATGATGGCCTTCTCTTGCAATTAAAATTCTAAGAGGTTTTTAAGACTTCTGCCCTGTAGATGAAGCCAGAGACTTTGTTACTTTCAAAGTAATCCACAACTCACTGAGGGTGAAGCAGTCAACAAATACCTGCAGAAATAATGTCCTAAATTGTATGGATGCTTTTGCAGGGAAGAAAGTCCGTGGTTTTCTTCAAATTCTCAGAGTATTTTGTGATCTAAGAAATAAAGGATGGCTGCTTTAAAGAGACCTTGTCACTGCGTGTGTGACAAAGTCTAGTGAGGATGTCAGGAGGAAGACCTGAGGGATTGGCTGTCCGCCACAGGAGGGCGGAACAACCGTGTGATGTGGGCTCTGCTGGGGGGTCAGGGCCTCTCCCTGCCCCCACCTAGAAACTCCCATCTGCCCTGGAGGGGGCATTTCCACAAGACTGTGGGTTACTGGCTGCACATCCAGCCTTGAATGAATGACTCAGCACCAGATAATTTCATTCTGGTTTTGTAGGAATCATAGAATGTTAGTCCTGCAAATTGCTTCCTGCGTAATCTATTTCAGGACTTCCAAATTTACAGTGAATGTGTTTCCACATCCCTTACTGAATACGGGGATGACATCTCCCTTTGGGACAGCGCTCTACTTCTGTACTGTTTGAATCCCTAGTGCAGTGTGCAGCCAGCCCCATCACTTGGCTTCAGCATGTGTGAGGGCACCAGCTTCCTCCCTCTCCTGTGTCTACCGCCCGCCCTCAGAGCTGGTGAGCAGGTCAAGGGCTGGCGTTTGCTCTGTCTGTGGACTGGACCTGCATGCTGTGAATAGGTGACAGGGCAACCTTGTGGTGGGGAGGGCTGCCACTTCAAACTACAAACACTCAAGCACCGAACATCATCTCCTTTGTTTTACTGTTATTTTCCCTCTTTTTTCACAGAATAAAGGAGAAACTCATTTAAGAGATCATTTAACACTTTACACGCAAACGTATAAAGCCTCCAAGAGCCAGCCCCAAGTAGTAGAAAGAAATTATAAATGAGTTTAAATTGTTTTTTTGCTTTGAAGCAGTAAGATTATTAAGCAAAGATTCAGGCTTCCTGCCACTCCCTCTCACCTCTCAGGACCCTGGAAAACCAGCAATGTGGGGAAGTCTTGAGCCAGCACCCGAGATGAGGCTGTTACGGTGAGCCAAGCATAAGTCACTTAGGTGTCCGGGGCCCAGCTTCCCTGAGCTTAATAGGAGGATACGGGACACTTCCTAGAAACAGAAAACTGATTTTCTACATATGACAGTGACAGAAATCAGTCATGTTGAAGGGAAAAATAGGAACATTTATTTTCGTGTGTGTGTGTGTGCGTGTGTAAGGAAAGAATACGAAGGTGAGGCTGAGGATTAACCAGATCAAGACACGAAATAATGTGCACTTCCACCTTTTTAAACCATTAATGAAAAATAAGCTTTGAAATGAGTGAGCACCATTGTAGCCCCTGAAATTTAAAATAGAATCTTGCTCTGTCCAATGAGGACATGTAAGGTCCCACTACTCCCAGTTGGATCTGTGGGGAAAAAACTGGAGAAACTGGAGTTTTTGAGCAGATCAGCAAGATCACCCTTAACTGGCGGGCTAAAGTTCTTGCTTTTTCTGTGGGGGTCGGAAGGGTGAGCAGGGAGGGGAGGGCCCTGGAAACGCACAGCTCTCTCCTTCCTCGCAGACGCCGGGTAAAGCGGTTTCAGCCGCGGCCTTCTGTGTTTTGCACGGGGACCCCTGCTTTGAAGTAGGACATTTACAGCCGTAAAGTAGAGGACAAGCCAGAACTTTCTGAAAACATATTTATTGTCTGAATAATGAAACTTAGCTAAGGAGTTATTAGAATCCGAGCCCCCCTCTTCGAACTGCAAGTTTCCGATAAGCACAAAGAAGCAACCGCCGGCGCGGCGGAGGGAGAGTCCCTCGGGATCCGGCAGCACAGGCGCGGGGCGCTCAGCGGCGTGCGCCTCTCCGCGACCGGCCGGCCGCCCAGGGGACAGCGCGGACGCGCAGGGGCCGGCGCGACGCCTCTCTCCGCCCGAGCGCGCGCCCCGAAGCTCAGACTCCCTAAGTGCCCAGCGCGGGGGCGCAGCGAGGAGCCGCGCAGCCCCGTCCGCGGGCTTAATAAATTAGACGGCGAAGGAGAACCGGCCGCGGCGCTTCATTCGCTGAGCGGGTCGCGGGGGGGCGGGACCCGCGAGCTCGGGCCGAGTCGGAGCAGTCGGGCAGCGCCGGGAAGCTGGGGGCGGGCTGGAGGGGACAGATCCGGAGCGGCGGCGTCGATGCCCCGCGGAGAGGCACAGCCGCGCGCGCTCGACGGCGCTTTCCTCGCTCAGACGGGCCCGCGCCGTCCGCAGGACCGACAGGTGCGGGCAGGGCGCGCCGGTGCGCCGCCCCGCTACCCCTTCAGGTAGTCGCCCCGCAGCCGGCCCAGCCGCGTCCCGTGGCTCCGGATGGTCAGCGCCAGCAGCTCGTACTTGTCCCGCAGCCCCGCGGAGATGGCCAGCGTCTCCTGCAGCAGCGCGCGCGTGTGCGCCAGCATGCCCAGGAAGTCCGCGTGGACCCTGCTGTCCTGCCGGCCCTCCTGCTCCTGGCCCTGCCGGAACTTGCTCTCCAGCTCGCTGAGCGAGCGGTCCGAGTTGGAGTAGGCGTCGCCGATCTGGTGCGACTCGCGGCGCAGGTACTTGCCGTAGCTCTCCTCGCCGTCCAGGTCGTAGGAGATGCTCTTGCTGATGCCCTCGAGCACGCGGCCCGCGTCCTCCACCTGGCGGCCCAGCACCGTGAACTCCTGGCGCAGGCTCAGGCGCAGCGCGTCCGCCGGGGGCCCCGCGCCCTGGGCGCAGCGCCGGCGCTCGCTCACCCGGAACAGCAGCTGGCACTTCTCGGGGTCGTCGTTCTCCTCGTAGTCCCCGTCCGGCACGAAGTAGTGGTGCAGGGTCCCGTTGGACATCTCCGGGTACAGGGGGCCGTCGAAGTAGCCTTGGCACAGGCGGCAGAGGACACCCAGCCAGAGGAACGTGGCCCGCGCCATCCTGGAGGTGCGCGCGGGGACCCGGAGAAGACGCTTGGGCCCGGAACCGGGAGGGGGGTCCCCCGGGAGTCAGCGCCTCCCCGAGACCGCGTCCTGCGTGGGCCCCTCCGGCCGGATGCTCCCTGGTCCCCGCGCTCCAGCGGGCGACATGTGGCTGCGCGCGCGGGGCTGGGTCGCAGGCCGGGAACCCTGGCACCGCGCTGCCTCAGCCTCCCCACGCTTGAGTTTCGCTTTGCTCTCTGGCGAGGCGGAGTATCTAAGAGCGGGTCCTGCCTTCAGATGCTATTGCGACTTCTGCGCTGGGTGGGAATGCGCAGCTCTTCTTTGGCTAAAGATATCCCGGCTCTCAAGTTACAGCCGGTTTCGTCACTTGGAAGCCAGGGAACAAGTTTGGAAAGGAACCTCTGGCCAGGTCTCCGCTGTTAAAGCTACAGAGTCGCTTTTCAAAGGCGGGTGGGAGAGACCCTGCAAAATCGAGTTTAGCTTGAAGGGGAAAATGAGGAGAGAATAAAGAGAACGTCTCCCACGAAAAGGGATCGAAGTGGAGAAACGCCACTGGACATGTTTAAAGAAACATCGGCATCGGCGAGGGTGGGTTTGTTCAGTGTCTTTTTTTATCTTGAAAAAATTTGCCTTGGAAGGCAAAATTGAAGTGTCAGAAATAGGAGTTTCCTTTGGGAATGGTCGGCTAATAATCATGAAAACAGAGATAGAAAATTCATTAATGCGTAGTTGCTAATGAGTATGAGACCAAAAAAATGGAATTATGCTCGTTTGATAAAAAAAGGACAGCTGAGACCATTGTTTAATTTCATGAAAAAGCCATCCCCACTCAACTTCTGTGTTGACTCTTTAACACTTCATAGCCATTGCTTCTTTTGAGATATTTAAAAGCCTTTGCAAAAACAGGACTGTCACAAATAGCCTCATTTTCCATATGGTCAAAAGAAAGGGTTGAATATTAGACAAACTGTTTATGGCCACACAATCAGACCATAGTTGCATCGTATTTTAATTTGAAACAGAACAAAACGCCTATTTCTTGCCAGGCTATTTTAGTTTCTGATTTATGAGTCAGATTGGCAAATGGTCAGTCACCCCCAAGCATTGATTCTCTCAACAAGTGTTTCTTGAACATTTACTATGTGCCAGGTTCTGTTTCAGTACTGGAAATGCAGCAGTAAACACAAATTTAATTCAAATCCTCCGGTAAATGAGTAAGATCTCTGTACCTTGGACAGTGATGGGGCTGTGGAGGAGAGGGTGGGGGCGGGGGGCAGCAAAGGCTGCATCTGTTCCAGGATTCCTGCTGTTTCCGCCCTGGTGCGAGCCCCAAGGCGGCTTGCTGGTGCTCACACCTGGCCTGTCTCGTGGGAGTGGTTTCCTTTAGAGCCCCAGCACAGCGTGGTCACCTCTTTCACTGCCCTAAACAACCCAGACTCCTGACAGGGGAGAAACCCATTAAGTAACGAGTGTTTTGTTGATGTGGTCTCCTCCCATGTGTAGATTTTTTGAGACAGGAGCCCTGAACATTTTAAATCTTAACCAGACACCTGGCTTCATGGGAAGACCAAGGACTTTTCTTAGTGCCTATGCCAACGAGAAGGCCGAGTCTAATTTTCACTTTGTCCCAGCAGAAAGTGACAACCTTCTGGGGCTGAGGGACTGCACTTTGAAACTCTGAAGCCCACTGCTTCATTCGTTTTTTCCCCGGGACACTCCCAAGTGACAGCAGACGGCCTCAAATTGGGGAATTTACTCTGATTTACTCCACTTCCGCTGGCCAAGAGCGTGAGAGAGTCGGGCATATGAGAAGAAAAGCGGAGGGTATCCGCTCTCTTCCTGCACTGTATCTACAGATACAGACTCCATGGCATCTAGCAGGAAGGAATCGTGTTTTTGCAGGTGAAAGAAAGTAAATTTCAGCCTAAGACAAAGGGAAATTCATTTGTTTAGATAAAGTCTAACATTAGATTCTCAGACAAGGCCTGGTCCAGAACCTAGTTTTTCTCGCATTATTTCTTGGCTCTACTTCCTCGTGTCGTATTTGTTCTTGGGCAGTTCCATTCGTAGCTCTGAAATGGTTACTGGTGTCTCCTGGGGCTGCACCCTTCCTGCTCATGTCCACAGGAATGACAAGTTGGATTTCCTGGTTACACCAGCTATGCTCCTCGACTCAGCCTCAGTGCCCACAGCTGGCCTGATTTGGACGGTGAGTCCACCCTCAAACAGGCGCACTGGTCTGAGGTTGTGGACGAGCTACTTGGCTGCAGACGGCATGGCCTAGTTCTGCAGCAGAGCGTGAGTACCATACAAACCACGTGGAAGGGTAATTGAAGGTCCCGTTTAGGAAGGGGACAGAAAGGCTGAGGATTCTCGGGAAGCAGCTATCAATATCCCTCCTACCCCAGGCCTTCCTGCATGCCTTTGACTAGGATAGCCACATCCGGAAGGCGCTGCCGCCCTGGGGTAGGCAGCGGTGTGCTGGAGAGTGCGGCGTGGCTGGCTGCGGGAGACTCAACTTGGGCATCTGCTGATTTTCAGAGTGAAAGCGCTCACTGTGGCCGGCATCCTTGGATGCAGTGTGGGGAAAATAAGTGCAGTTGTGAATCATTACACAGATTTCCCACTGCACAGACTCATTACAAGCTGAAAGTCCCACGAGAACAGAAAACAGCAAAAATCTAGTAACTAGAAGTGTTGAGTTCTGTATATAGTCCCATTATTTCAGTATAGTCTGTTTAAAGTCCAGTTTACTTTGTAGACAATGGCGATGGGTAGCAACTGACTCGCAGACTTCCTGAAAACTGAGAGTCGGCTCAGGCGGCTTCAAAGCGCATCAGGCTGCTCGCTTTCGAAGGTGTCAGCTCCATGCGGGCTCGTCTGCCAGCGTCGGTGCTGAGGTGGCTGACGTGGGCCTCCGTCCTGAAGGAAATGGAGCCTGAGGAACTTCCCAAACACACACATGGTGGGCAGAGGGCTTTGAAGAATAAATTCAAGTCTGCTGATAGCGGCACAGACGAGCCTAGGACTGATACTGAGAGACAAAGGGGAAAATGATTAATTTTACCAGGAACAGGGTAAATTTAAGAATACCGGAGGACCGCAGAACCTTTATACTTCATATAAAGAAGTACAGAGCGCTGTGGCCCGCCCAGCTCTTTGTGCGTGTAAAACCCTGCTACACAATGCCTGCAAAATTGGCCAGGTGAAGACTTCTTATCCTTTGTCATCTGCAATGCGCTTTAAAATCTTGTTTCTCTGAAGCCCTTACCTCTTTAGGGACCGAAGCAGGAATCTAGGCTGTCACGACTAGTTTAAGGCTCTGTGGTTTTCTCTTGCCAAAGACTTTCGTGGTCTTCTGATTGTTTCTGATTACAGTGAAAAGAGAACGTTTATAGAAAGGGGCTTCTGTGGATTAGGTGTAGGGAGAGTTTGGTAGAGACTGGGTCCCACCGTGCAGCCCAGTGACGCAGAAGGAGACCCTAAGAGATGAAAGATCTCCCTCCCAATGTTCCCGACACTGTCAGGCTGAGTCCACGGACCCTGCCAAAGCAGAAAAAGGAACAGAGGGTATTATCCTGGCCATAGTAGTGTCCTGATGTAGGGGGAAGAAAGAAGACGGGGAAGAGGCAGAGAAGGACATAATATTTATCCTTGGGATTATTTTTAACCAACCAGGAGAGAGACAGCAGTGCTTATTGGGCAGCCATCATTTGCAGAAGATAGGAGGGACAGAAGAAGAAATATGGGTACAGAATGAAAGGAAAGAGAAAAATGGTGAAGGAAAGGTGGTGTCAAGAAAGGAAGGAAGAAAGACAGTGAAATACATTTTGATTATGTAGTCTGTTATTTGCCACGCTGATTCACTGAAGTGGTTATTATTACTTATTATGTTATCATTGGTTAGGAACGGGAAAAAATTAATTAATATAATCACATGATCGAGCCCAGCTTGAGCAACTTAGCAATTTAGCTAGACCTCGTTTCCAAATAAACAAAACAAAGCAAGACAAGACAAAACAACAAATCCGGGGATGTAGCTCAGCGGGAAGGCCCTGGATTAAAACCCAATATCATAAGAAAAGTATCTATCAGATCTGTGATGATTCGAGGATCTAAAAGTTCCCATCTGACTGAGGACAGGACGTGTCGTGGCCCAGAGCCACTGGCGGAAGTTACTAAGGAGCAGAGGGCGAGTCCGGCTCCCTCTTTTCTCAGTGCGCGTCTTTCTGTGACTTGTGAAGGAGCCACGACGTGGCCCGCTGAGCTGCGGTCCTCAGTCCCGTGGGCAGGGTCGGGCTGTGGCCAGATTAGTGACTGCATCTCTCTTTTCTTCACCAGACAAGAGGAACGTCTTTGTCTCTGGTTTCTCGGTCGTCAGCTGCCTTGTTTCAAGATCTTAGAGATTTAAAAATTGTCTCACAGTGAACAAGTCCTAGATTATGTTTCTAACCCAAATCCAAATCCAGTTTTTAACTGCTAGAGAAGTGCAGTTGGAAGAAGGTGACAGGCACTCCTTCAGAGATCAGTCAGATGGACTTCTGTTGTCCTTGGGAGCAAAAACTTCAGAAAGCTTCTCCCCACATCTGAGTTCTGGGGTTGGCCTGGTTTCCTCTAGTTTTCATTTTGCACCTTTTTTATGTTCCGAATAAACATCGATACCTTACTGCTCCTCATTTTGCCCTAATTGCTGATCACCTTGATGACCCCAAATGACAAGGTGGGGGGAAGAGGGCCTCGTCCGCACATCTTCCATGTCAGTTGGTTTAAATGCGCTCTTTATGGACTGAGTGCTAATCCAGGGAATGCTCTTGCTTACTATTGGGATCCCACCGAGCCTGACCAAGTTCCGAGTAGGTATTCAGGAAATATTCATCGACAAAAATATTAAGCAAGTGGTTACAAATCCGTAAAGCTACCGATCTAATACTGAGTGGGTGCTTTGAGCCGTGGATGTCAGAGGCTTCCAGGTGAGGACGTTGAGATACAGTTCGTTAGACTGGTCAATACTCTTCAACCACGCTTGCATGCAGTGTAGCAAGGGTTGCTTAGAAAGAGGAAATACGCTTATTCACTGCCCAACTTTTCCTGAGGTTTGTATTTTTAAGGACAAACAGCTCTGGAGCTGTTGGTAGTGCGTCTGAGACAGCCTGTCCTACTTTGAGCACACAACTGTAGCAGCAACTGAGAAGCAAAGCAGAGAGTGGTAAGCGAATGATAGATCTGATTGCTTCTTATGTGTGTACTGACATACATTAAAATACACATAAAAAGCATTTCCTTCCCAGCTGAAGGAATTGGAACATTTGCAAAACATTCTGAAAAGAAATAGCTAATCTACTCAGTGTACATTGTGCTTACAGAAATCATTAAGAAAAGCGCCAGAAACCCTAAAGATGGATGAACAGGCAGTTTTCAGTAGAGGATATTACTCACGTATCTAACCTGGCAAGTAATAAAGAGCCCACAGTGATGTTGGTGATCACGGTTTGTTTGTGTTTTCCCTGAGATCTCAGAATGAAGAAATAGATTTCCTAATACTGTATTGTCTTAGTTAGATTTTCAGAGCCAAAGGTCATAAGAGAGCAGATTTAATAGGGGACATTTACAATACTCACCCAGAAGCCAAATGCAGAAGGTGCCGAATGTCCATCTAGGCACTGGAGACCCAAAAGATCCAATCGAGGGCTGTGAGCCCACAGCACTGTCCCATGTATGTCTGCGTCTGCACATGATGGCTGGAGCTAGGATATGATGCTGGCAGCAGAGATGACAACCAGAGCTCCTCCAAAGCAACAGCAGCCATCCTCGACGACAGCAAGGCCCTGAGCTCCTTCCTCAACGAGGACAGCCGAGCCCCCTCCGGAAGAACCAGCCACAGCAGAGCTTCTCCTGGGAAACAGCCCGTCAACTAGCTACAGCTCCCACTCTGCCTTATGTTGCATCAGCAACAACCCTCAGGTGGATCTCCTACGCCCAGCGTCACACCAACTCAGTCCAGCTGGGCGTTCCGGCTCAAGTTGACCATATTAGGTCCACCACATGTATCGACTCAGAGAAGCAAGCATCCTTGTATATAAAAAGTGGGGATAGAAATGCATTTGATCTTTCTGCAGATCCATACGGCTATTTGTATCAGAAAATTGAAAAAATTTTCTACTTCTGGACCTAATAGTTTTGCTTGAAGAATATATGCCAGAGAAATAGAAACACACAGAAAAATATGTGAGTAGAGATGTTTTCTGCTGCACTATTTCTGAGAATAGAAATTTGCAAAGAAGCCAGATGCTTTGAGTTGGGATGGGGAGCTAGATATATGATCTGTCTATACATTAGAAATATTTGGCACCTTTTGAAAATTAAATTTAAAGCTTTTCTTCAGTAAAATGGGAAGCAATTATACCATACCGCTGTAGGACAAATGGTTCATAAATAACAAAAGGAAGACTATAAAGATGGTAGTGTGACTAAACATAGTATACTTCCTCTCGGGAGAAACTACAGGCGATAGCCACGTTCTTCTTTAGTTTGGTCTGCATTCCCCACATTTTCCACAATGGGACGAGGTACAAATTTCATGAAGGAAAAACAAACAGAGGAAGGGGATCGGTGTAGAGAGGTAGAAGAACAGTGGGACATATTCTAAGAGCAGTCCCTCCAGGGGCTCCCAAGAGCATATTTTTTTGACTCAGTGCATCCTAGATGTGCTCATTTGCATAGTTTCCTCAACCCCTTGGCCCCAGGCTGGGAGGCAAACCCTTTGAACTCAGGAGCCTCTGGCAGATCATTCCATTGTGGAAATGAGATCAGCCTGTTCCATTACTGAGGACTTTGAGGTTCAGTTTCTAGATTCCCGAGGGCCGGGATGTTTATTGCTAGTATTAGGGTTGGGTGGTGGGCAAGGGGAGATGCGATTTCCATGTGCTGTCTTTGTTATTTATGAGGCTATATGGGCCTAGTTGGAGAGCTAACCAGAAATCTCTAAGTCCAGGAATCATAGTCAATCTAAATAATCTAGCATAACTGGGTTTTAGGTTTAGATTTTTCCTTTAAGGAAACTTTAAGAGGTAGATGCACAGTGTAATTTATATTCTGCAGTGTACATGAGGAAAATTTAAAATATTCACATCACTGGATACTTACCCCATTTTTTGCTTTCATTTGTTTTCATGTAAATGAAGTTTTCTATCAGAGCTGGCAAAGCCAAGATTGAAGGCGTGTGATCATCCACTTGGTAATTTTACTCTAAAGAAAATGGAAGGAAAGGTATAATTTCCACAAACAGGTCAGGTTTTAATAACTTTTAACAACAAATTTTTTGTTGGTCCTAATATTAATCCTGGAAAAACATGCTTTGAAATATTTTTCTAAAACTATGAAAAAGAAAGTTTGGATTTTACAAAGTTCAAAAATAGAGCGTATTCTCCAAGGAGGTCTGTCAAGTAATCAAGTAACTGATGATGTTTATAAAGACTCTTAATAATATAAAAGGTAGAGAACACTTTTTTCTTCCAAAGAACACCAGTGTCTGGTACAAACTGACAGCAATTTATAATTTATGAGTAGTGGAAAGCCTTTGACTTACAATAACACTGCTGAGGCAACCCAGGAATAGGATAGGTTTAAAGATATTTTAACCTCAGGAGAACACAAAATAAAAGTGCTTCTCATCTTTCCTTAGAGATTCTGTTTACGGCCTGGCAGAGCCACTCTCCTTGGGGTGTGTTGCTGAGGTTCCGACGGGCTGGGATGGGATGGACCCGAGGGTGTCCGGATAATCCATCTTCCTCTTCTTTCCCCTTAAATGGTTTATTGATCATGGCTTCATCTTGAAAACAGAGGCCAACTGCAGAGAACACAATGATCCTAAGAAAGGACGATATTCCTGTCAAGAATAATACAAACAAGTTTAGAAACCACTGAAAGCAAATTGTCATTAAAACATTTGCTTTCCACTTGCAGAGCGCTGTTTTAGATGTTTTACAATCCCCAATCAGAGGAAAGTATTTCTTCTGTGTTCACCTCCTGAGCTGCCCTTGGCCGGCGGCTGCATTCCCAAGCTGCCTGGAGAAGGGAGGGTTGGGCTCTGGGGTGGTGAATTTCCTGTACTTTCCACTCACTGATGCTGAGTGCCAACGACAGATGACAGGAGAAGCAAAAGCAGGCATTCAGATAAGATGCCTGCAGGACCCCAGATCACAGGCCGTTTGCCTACACGACTTTAGATGCTTGGCAGGATGAAGGTACGTGCTCCCTCCCGTGCTGGGCGTTGCTCTACATATTTTAATCGGTTGGAGTCCTGGCCTGGAATCCTAAACAAGAAGAGAATACTCACAGCCTTTTTATTAGTGAAAGTCAAAAACTGGAAAGAATCCAGATGTCCTTCAAGAGGCAAATAAACAAATTGCAGTATATTCATATCATGGGATTCTCCTCAACAACAGTAAGGGAATGAATTCTTAGTGGCTCCAACAACATGGAAAAACCTTAAAAAATTAGGCTGTGGGCTGGGGATTTACCTCAGTGATTAGAGTGCTTGCCTTGCAAGCACAAGGGCCTGAGTTCGATCCCCGGTACCACAAAAAAAAAAAAAAATAGGCTGAATTAAAGAAGCTAGATAAACAGAAGAGCAGATATGGTATGTTTTCCCCTATATTTAATGCTAGAAAATGCAAACTAAACTGTTACGAGTACAGAGGAAAACTTTTGGGGATTGTAAGTATTTATTATTCTTGATTGTGATTCTACGTATACATATATATACACACACACATAATGTCTAGCTATACATACATCAAGTGATTATATTTCACACTTTAAATGTGTGTGATTTATTGTATGTCAGTAAACCCCCAATAAAGCTGTTCAAAGTATTCTCTTGCCCAGAACCCCCTTGCAGGTGCTTGCTAAGCAATCTCTCTTGTGATGGTCTTGTGATGGTGTAGTTGAGGGCGTCACAGTCCCTGGAGAGGAAAGGCCTAGGTTCCCCTCCTCCCCGGGAGAGTATGGTTTCCCCTCCTGTGGGCTCAGAAGGCGTCTGAGATCAGCAGCCAGGTTGTGAGATGCTCTGTCCAAAAGTTTTACTTTGGAAATTGCCCTCCCATGTCCCCCAGCAGACAGAACCCCTGTCTCTTCTCTCCACGTTAGGAAACTCTGGCTTGCTGAATAATCCTGCAATAATCCTGTTTATGCTGGATCTGAACTTGCCAGGACCTTCAAAGCCACAGAGTAACTTATTTTTGTTTGCCTTTCTCTCATTTTGTCCTTTTTCAAATAGATCTCAGGGGACAGAAAACATAGCACACGCTCAGGTTCTCATCCCACTAGCATTTCAAGCATTTTCTCCTCGCCTATTGTTTGTGCTAAACCTTCTCCATTCTGCTGTTCGGTTGCAGGCTGAGGACCTGGAAATTGCTGTGTGTCTAGGGCAGTGGTGTGGGTGGGGTCTGAGAGTGTTCACAGAGTGATGGAGCAGAGGGAGGGGACACACTCCGAATGCATTCAGGTGACAGGCCGCGGCCCTCAGGGTCTTTGTGAGTGTCTTTCCTTGTCTACAGATGATTATTCAGGTCGGTGCCAGCAGCCCTGACAAGAACTTTACCAAAAACAAACAAACAAAAAAACAAAAAAAAAACTATTGACCCACTTCCTGGTCTGATCTTAAACACAGCAGTGGAAATGGTTTGAGGGTTAAAGGAAATGCTAACTGGCAGCCCTGTCACCCAGAGACCCCCAGGGAAAGGTCCCCAGGGATTATTAACTCCTGCTTGAGAGGAAGAGCTCGGGCACGCGTCTAGATGTTTAATTTTGGTCTACATGCTCAGTTCTTGTGCATACTGTAAAGCGGACCCTGACAGCTATGGTCCAATCTGGAAAGTGTGAGAAGTCTGTTTTCCACCAACAAATATCGCTGAGAGAAGCAGTGTTAGGGTTGTGGAAATTTGGCTACGCCAGGACAGGTAGCCCTTACCGTATTTCATCCCTTTGAAGGGATCACCAATTTTGAGATGTGCCACTATTTTGTGTGCCAAAACAAAATGAAAAAAAAAGTTTGTCAACTGAACTAGAATAGAACGTTATCTTAGAATGAATTTTTATTTCATTATTGAAAACTACTTTAGATTTATTTAAATACAGACTTTCACCATTTATCATTTTTTAAAGATATATTCAAAAGAAAAATATAAAGAAATTCTTTTAATTAGCCTCATTCTAAAACATCACATTCACCTCATCTAAATTGCTTCTCAGCTTTATTAGAAACATTCACGGAAGATGAAAAACTTAGAACGCTCCACCATTGACTCCAGGATTCTCTTCTGATCCGTGTATACCTGTTTGACAAGTTTAATGCTGGTACTTTTTCTCCCTCCCCACCCCCTCATTCCCTTTCTTCTGATTTTTTTTTTGTCTCTTTTTTGGTTTGAGGCGTTGCGGATTGACCCCAGGGCCTTTGCACTGAGCTATGTCCCCAGCCCCTTTTTACTTCTTATTATGAGACAGAGTCTCACTGCATTGCTGTATTGTGTAGGCTGAACTAAAACTTGCTTTTCTCCTGCCTCAGCCTCCTGGCATGCTACCATCTGTGCTACAATGTCTGACTTTTCTTTTTGTCTCTATTGAGTTATATCTCCGTAATTTAAGTTCAAAGGTCAGAAGAACATTTTTCCAAAATTCTTGTTCAATACCTTCTCAGTCCTCCTAGTCGAACAGGAATTGATCGGGTTGGCGTTGCTTGTCTGGTGGAAGGCGGAGTAGAGTCCTTGGGTCTTAATACATGGTGTGGTACTAATCGGTCTCATTTTTCTTATGTTGCTCTGTGGAGTCCGTGAATCGCAGAATACTATGGTGAGGAGATTCTCAGATGGCTTCTGGTCTAAATCCCACTGGAATTCTGGATTATCCTGAATCACGAGTAGCTTGGCTGTCTGTCTGAACTCTTCCCATCATGGGAGAAGAAGCAGTTTTTCCCATTATTTAAAAGGTGGTAATCTAAGCTGAGCTGAGTTTTGCATCACAGTTTCACGTAGTTGTTGGCGCTCCCCTCCCAAGATGCGAGACTGTGTCCTGCCTTCTTGCTGTGATGTGTTCATATGCGGCGTATCAGCCACCTTTTCCTTTTAGCTTAAACACTCCTGCCTACTGCCTATGACAGTGAGTGAATCAAAAACAACATCTGAACTAGAAATCACTCCCCCTCGGAAATTTGAATCAAGGAATGCTGAGACTATGACCGATCACAGAAACATGAGAGTGTGTCCCCAGGAATTAGAGTCCGAATTGTTTAGAAAAAAGAAACCTAAGTGGAAAGACTGGCTGTGGCTTCAACCACCGCAAGGAAAAGGTGTAATTTATCGTACAGAGAAAATAGGCCCGTTGGACAGAATTAATTTTTATCATTTTATTTTAGTTAAATCTTTTAGTATAACTCTAAAGAATACTAGAAACGTATGATACATGATGAAAGAACTTTGACTAGGTGAAGTAATAGATAAAGTCTTTGGCTTAAAGAACATCAAACAAATCAGACTAGAGAACGCGTGGCACCCTTTCTCTTGTCCCTTTGTCCCAGCAAACAGTGGCACACAACTGTCAGTAGGATCGTCCTCAGGTCTTGTCTCATGGTGGTCGACTATAGAACCCCACAGAATGTTAACTGCCAAGTTCCTGAGAGAGAATTCCCGAAGAACCCTTGGGTCCCGGGACACTGACGGGGAGGTCATCCTGCTACCTTTTGACGTAACTTTGCAAGCACACGCAAGGATGGTGCCTCCAAACATGTTCTTTGCGTCACTGCAATAAGCAGAAGTCTATTGTCAAGCCATGTGGACACAGCCTTTAACATAAATATGAGGTCTGAGAGGTGTTTGTCCCCCTACTCGAATCTGGTCTATCCTGAAAGATATGGAAAGATGATGAGTTCTACCTCAATCTATTTCTATCCAAAGTTGTATAGCAGAATGCCAAATTACTTATTTAGCATTTATTCTGGGGAGCCACACACAAAGGCATTTTTGTTGGCACACCCTGGATGCAAAATGAGTTAGCGCTACATATTTTGGGTATTTAACTCAACCAGGCTAAATTGAACAGAAGCATTCATTGCCACGTGGGGGTTTATGTCTCACAGAAAGCCTGCACAGGCTGCACCTATAACTATAATCATGGCACAGTGTGCCAAGAACCCTTCTTGGCCGGAACTGCCTCGTTGAGTCTTCTTTGTTCTGTGTTCTTTGTGGACCGGTCCTCATAATTCTATTCTTTTCAGATTGACACGTTCGGTTGGAAACCTGGATAAGTTACTGCCCCATCTAACTTGTAAGTGAGCCGGCCTTTGAATATTTTAATCTCTAATCTCTTCTTGTGTTTTTATTTTAAGATTAGACTTTAGAAGGCAATATATGTACACCAACATCCTCAGTTTTAGTTGCTTTATCCCATTTCTGGTCTACAGTACTAATCTAGGAGATTTAAAGCTAAATCGATCTTACCCTTCAGGATTTATGCCCTAGTACGAGGGTGATAATTTTGTGACATGAGCCACATCAAAGTCAGGGCATAGGTCACCAGTTTGTCTCATGAGAGGTCGCATCTTCATCAGCAAGGGCTTGAGGCAGTTGCTACCAATGAATTTGTGCATCCATCCGTATGTTCGTTACCTCAGTGAGTATTTACTGAACACCTGAGGCATGCCAGGGGGTTTTAGTCATTGGGTCTAAACTGGAAATTCTAACAAGAATTTTTCTTAGGAAATTCAATGAAACAATTCTAATTTAGAAGGAAAAACTTGGCTCATAAACTATAGTCATTTTTGGAAAAAAATGATCCTTGGGTTAAAGTTTTGCTCAATAACTTTGAACACTGAGATCGCCTGGGAATTGTCACAAATAAAGAGCTGCAGAACTCTCTGCCGACTCCTTGTGTGAGATCTTGTGTCTCACCAACGTCCCCGAATAGCTGGGATGCGTGGAGCGGTTGAGGGGCACACGGCAGGCACTCAGTACTATCACATTCGTGTTCATTCATAAAGTTGGATTGGGTTTGGCACATTATCAAATTGCTGTGCCATTTGGCTTTTTGACTTAAAATTAATGTCTGGAAAAACAAAAAACAAAACAAAGGGAGAGAATAGTAGCAGGACCCAGAGTGGACTAAACTGTTCTCTACTTGATTCAGGGTCAGGATCCAGCCGGCTTCTCTGTGGTCTCATTAAGCCTATTTGGTCCGCATGGTAACGATGCACGTTTGGCGTTATGACCTCACCCTGGAATGAGGCTGAGCCTCAGTGAGATAGCAAATGCTTTGAGGGAACACTGCCAAAAGGTGAGACTGCTGGATTGGAATCTAGGCTTGTCTCTGTCCAAATTACAAGTTTTCCCCCTAATTCTCCAATGTGTCATTACCTCAGTTCAATCACTTTTCTGTTTGGTAGATAATAAATCCAAAAAGTAGTTTTTCCTCCATTCCGACAGACTGGAAATAGAGTTTTCTGTGTATCCTGGAATATGCACGCACTGTATTAGTTCCCTGCCCCTGTTTTTTTTTTTTTTATTGGGTCTGTAAATGATACACATTTTACAATTGAGGGTTATTGAGCCAACATATGGTTTCAATCGAACAATTCTAATATACCACTATGCAAAGAGGAAGGGATATGAAAACATAACCAACCTTTGTACGTTTGCAAAGGCCTTTTAATAAAAATCTATGAGGTGAATGGTCTAGAGTTAAGTAGACACATTTACATTTGTTTATTTTTACCTTCACTGTTGACCCTGCCTAAAAGCCAGAGTTCACACACAGCTTTCATTCAGCTGCGTTTTATGACTTCCTGAAGTTCGGGGCACTATTTACCAGCATTTCGAATCGCAGCTTCCTGTGTCTGCCTGCAGCCGTGCGGCTCAGAAGCAGCCAGCGTGAGCCCGGCCGAAAGAGAGACTCCTGTCCCCAGCGAGGTCTTGCCTCTGAAATGCTTCAGACTGGGAAACACTATTTCAATTAGTTTGTGGTATCCACACCCAAACCAGTTTGGTACAAACTAATGCGGTAAGTTGAAGGTGATGACTGATGTAGGTTATGGAAAAATTCTGGCTCCTTGAGATGGCTTGACACAGAGCAGAGGAGTCCTTGTCACAGCAGTTCTTGGGATCGTTTGTGTAGCGATCACGGCGCTTTCATACATATCACTGTATCTCTTCTCCCTGACGGAGATTTTGAGGCAGGTATTACCAATCGCGGATCAGTATGTGCCTGGGGACCTTCAGGCCCAAGGAGCTGTGACCGTGCCATTGATTAAGCATTATCACCTCTCATTTTATTCAGAGACTTTGGCTTTCATGACATCGAAGTCTCCTGTTTTTCTTCCTTTCCTAGCTGATACCCTTGACGGCATTTGCACATTCATTTTTCTTTTTTTCCCAGTGTTCCATGTTCCTTGAGTGATTTTTCCCAGAGCCTTCTATTTTCTTTGTAGTTGATCGTTGGCGTTCCCGTGTCTTTCAATATCATCCACATTCTCATGGCTCTCAAATTTAAGCACCGGCGATGTGTCACCTCCATTCCAGTGCAGATCGAACAGCTGTGAGTTCTCCATACTTTCTTTTTTTAAGCCAAGTTTCAGAACAACTTCCGAATGCAGGAGTTGCAGGATGGAAGGGGCCCACCTTTCTGGGTTATCTATCCCTGGATGGGCGCAAGAACTGCACGGACTCCCCTTAACTAAACCACGAGCAGGAAAGAGATCCCTGAGGCAGCTTGGGTTATACTGACTCAGGGCTGGCAAACTTCTGTGACGGTTCAGAGAGTAAATATTTTAGACTTTGCAAAGGCAAAGAGTTAAGAGTCAAAAATGAGTGTCTACCCGAAACAGTAGGAAAAACAATTTTCCCTATGTCTTCACTGATGAAATTAAAAATGTAATAATAATATAATGTGTAACACTATATAGTTTTTTTTGTAAAATACACTCTGTAATACAGATCCCCTAATGAGAAAAATGAAATATTTTTGGGGGAGAAGTATAGTATTTTGTTTAGTGGAAATTCAGAACTGATGTTTCTCATCTGCAAAATCAATTGCAAGTTTTCTTCTGTTATTATTTTTTGTGCTACTACAAATAAACTCGTTTCATTTTTGAAAATGTCTTTTCTCAAATATACTGCCAAATATTGTATTAATCCATGTTATTTTAGTGAAACATATTTATTGCTTGCATATATTTATAGAATTCATTTGATTCTTTTCTATTTAATTAATGAACTTGTTTTTGCAGTGCTGAGTGCTAGGCATGCTCTACCACTGAGGTGTAGACTCTTCTCTTGGTACCTGATTTTGACATTGAGGAGTAATCTCTTGCAATTAAGGATTTGTGGGCCCTCTTTAATACTACTGTTAAGTGGATTCTGAAATACGAACATCTTTTTTACACTGCTGGAAGAGTGAAGAAAGCTTACGAGCTCTAGTTTGAACTCAGAAAATAAACCTGTTGCAAAGCTGTGTGGGAACTGGAGCGCTCAGTTTTGGTTTTAGTTCTTGACAGGGCAGGAAGGAAGTACATCCAACATAAAACAGCCCAACATCATGCTGCTTCGGTTAACTCTACCAGGACAATATCACACGAGAGTCTAAATATTTTCTGCAAAGTCTCTGTAGGCTAAAAAATTACAGGCTAAAAATATTCTTTATATATATATTTTTTACAAACTTTGAAAATTTGTTCAACTAATTTTCTGCACATGCTCTTTTTAATCATTACTGGCGGTATGTCTCTGCGGATTTCACTTCTGGAACAGCCGCGGGTTTCCCGGGTGATGTGCCGGGTTTTGCTTCTCCACTTCCTGGCTGTTTTTGCCGGTCGCTCTTCCACAGACCGCATGAGCGGCTTCCTCAGTCAAACTATTGAGTCCTTCAGCAAGCTCACCCTGGGCGGTCCTGGTAACATGTGTCAGCTCCTTGGGGACCTCGGAAAACCCCTTAAAGTCATTCGTTTTGTTTTCGATTGATGACTAATGTTGCTCTTAATGTTCTCCATTCTTTGAACAACTAGTGTTTTTGTCCTGTTTTGTGTTTTGGCTGTTGCAGCCAGTGTTCAACTCAACATCAGTAGACGGTTTTCTTGTCTGGCTGACCAACAAAAGAACCACTTGGAAATATACTTTGTTATAACTATTTTTATTTCTTTCTTTGTTTTGACCGTTGTTTTCTTGTGAGTCAGGAATATTATGGTAAACACTTAACCTAGTAATGTCATCACATTGTGTTCTTTTTCTTTTTTTTTTCCTTTGTG
>PVJO010020730.1:0-31414 GCA_004026905.1 Hystrix cristata
TTTCTTGCTAGCAGCCTACTCTCTGCAGCGGCCAAGGCACAGCATCCCCCGCTACCCCCTCCCAGCACTTTACAGGGCCGAAGGCCCCGTGCCCAAGCACCCTCTGCTTCTTACCCTTCATCACCCCATCCCTCTCAGCGTCGATCCCGTCGACCCCCAACTGTCTTGCGATTGCTAGAAGGGGGAAGCCCTCAGACCCCTAGACGGAGCCGTCCTCGGGCCCCTGCTCCTATGCCCCAGCCTTTTCCTCTTCCAGAACCATCCCAACCAATTCTCCCTTCTGTACTGTCCCTGCTGGGACTCCCCACCCCTGGCCCTTCCCACTCTGATGGAAGCTTTAACCTTTTGGGGTCAGATGCACACCTTCCTCCCCCAGCCCTCTCCTCAGGGAGCCCTCCCCAGCCCAGGCACCCTATCCAGCCCTCCCTGCCTGGGACCACCAGTGGCAGCCTCAGCAGTGTGCCAGGTATGTGAGTGTTGTGGAGCTCTTCCTCATCCTGGTAGAATGGAGACAGCCAGGGTGTTTAGGCACAATTTTAGAGCTCTGTGGTGGGTGGGCTGAGGGCAGGGAGTTTGGTTTCTTCGGCTGCTAGGAGAAAGGGCCTCCCTTGAGCAGAATCTTTCTCTTCTTTTACAGGTGCCCCTGCCCCACCAGCTGCCTCCAAAGCCCCCATAGTCCCCAGTCCTGTGCTTCAAAGCCCATCCGAAGGGCTGGGGATGGGGGCGGGCCCAGCCTGCCCTCTGCCTCCCTTGACTGGTGGGGAGGCTTTCCCTTTCCCTAGCCCTGAGCAGGGCCTGGCGCTGAGTGGAGCTGGCTTCCCAGGCATGCTGGGGGCCCTGCCTCTCCCTCTGAGTCTGGGGCAACCTCCACCTTCTCCATTGCTCAGCCACAGTTTATTTGGTGTGCTGGCTGGGGGTGGAGGACAGCCTCCCCCTGAGCCCCTGCTACCCCCACCAGGGGGACCTGGCCCTCCCCTAGCCTCAGGCGAGCCTGAAGGGCCTTCACTTTTGGTGGCTTCCTTGCTTCCACCACCCTCCTCAGACCTTCTGTCACCTCCTTCTGCACCCCCTAGCAACCTCCTTGCCTCTTTTCTGCCCCTTTTGGCGCTGGGCCCCACAGCTGGAGAAGGGGAGGGATCTTCAGAGGGAACTGGGGGTCCAAGTGGGGAGCCATTTTCAGGTTTGGGAGACCTGCCCCCTCTACTTTTCCCCCCGCTTTCAGCACCCCCTACCCTCATAGCTTTAAATTCTGCGCTGCTGGCTGCCAGCCTGGATCCCCCCTCGGGGACACCCCCCCAGGTGAGGATAGGGGATAAGTGGGTGGGACAGAACAAGAGGTGGAAGCAGAGATGGGAGCTGGGAATGAAAGCCTTTCGGTTTTCTGCCTGAGCTCTTAAGAGTTCTGGGGAGATCTTGTTCTTGGCTGGAGGTTGGATGGCTTAAACGTTTAGTAAGCGTGGCCTGTGTTCCTTGAGGCTTCAGTCAGATCATGTATATGGAAGTACTGCAAGTCTTTCAAGTACCTTACACATATAAGTGCTGTAACTGTTCTGTCTTCTTAGCCCTGTGTCCTGAGTGCCCCCCAACCTGGACCACCTACCTCCAGTGTCACCATGGCAACTACTGACCCGGGGGCCTCCTCTCTGGGCAAGGCCCCCTCCAACTCAGGGAGACCCCCCCAACTCCTTAGCCCTCTGCTGAGTGCCAGCCTGCTGGGTGAGTCTGAAAGAGAAGCAGTAGAAAGTGGGGAAGAAATTCTTGCCTGACCACTTGGGCAAAGCCTAGAGAATAGTAGAGTCTGTGCTGCCTATTGATTTGCCTGGGGAGAGACCCCTGTCTAATTTTCCAACAGGTGACCTGTCTTCACTGACCAGCAGCCCTGGAACCCTCCCCAGCCTGTTGCAGCCTCCTGGCCCTCTTCTCTCTGGCCAGTTGGGGCTGCAGCTCCTCCCTGGGGGGGGAGCTCCTCCCCCCCTCTCAGAGGCTTCTAATCCCCTAGCCTGCCTGCTACAGAGTCTCCAGGTGAGGACAGGGGTGGATATTTGTCAGAAAAATCTTTTCTAAAACTGGAAATGTAAGGGTTTTTGAGTTACGGTACAGAGGATTGAATTTAAGACTGATTAAAATCTTACTTTTGCCAGCAGATTCCTCCAGAGCAGCCAGAAGCCCCCTGTCTGCCCCCCAAGAGTCCTACTTCAGCCCTCGAACCAGAGCCTGCCCGGCCTCCCCTCAGTGCCTTAGCCCCACCCCACAGTTCTCCCGACCCCCCAGTCCCTGAGCTGCTCACTGGGAGGGGGTCAGGGAAACGGGGCCGGAGGGGAGGAGGGGGACTTAGGGGCATTAATGGTGAGGCCAGGCCAAGCCGGGGCCGAAAGCCGGGCAGCCGGCGAGAGCCTGGCCGACTGGCCCTCAAGTGGGGGACACGTGGTGGCTTCAATGGACAAATGGAACGGTCCCCAAGAAGGACCCACCACTGGCAGCATAATGGGGAGCTGGCTGAAGGGGGTGCTGAGCCCAAGGACCCACCCCCTCCAGGGCCCCATTCTGAGGACCTTAAGGTGAGTGCAGTGATGGAGGGCTGGGTTTTTGAAGGCTCTGAGAAGCAGGGGCCTGATGCTCTTCCCTCACTTTTCCATACACACACAGCCTGTCTTTCCTCAGGTGCCCCTGGGGATAGTCAGAAAGTCTCGTCGTGGCCGGAGGAGAAAATACAAGTGAGTGTTAGGCCCACTCCTTAACTAGCCTTTGCCTGCTTCTTGTTGGGAGTATGGAAGTATCCAAATAGTGGCTTGGCTTTCAAAAAGGACAAATATTTATTTGAATATGAATAAGGATATTATGCCTTTACTATCCAAATGTAGAAAGTTTCCCACCCAACCTTCTGAAATTCACCTGGTGCTTGGGGAGCTGTTCCTGATCATCTGTGCCCCTTATTGCAGCCCTACCAGAAACAGCAATAGCTCCCGCCAGGATGTTACCTTGGAACCCAGCCCTACAACCCGAGTAAGTGTGAGTATGTGGGGTATAGATGGGGTGGTGAATGTGTAGGGGTATATGAGGGATGAGAAAGGGGGAAGGGAGGCTTAGAGGGAGTCAAGCAAAAAGAGGAGATTTCCTGATACCTAGCTGATTACCTCTTTCAACTTTCCTCTGGTATAGGCGGCTGTCCCTCTGCCTCCCCGGGCCCGCCCTGGCCGTCCTGCCAAAAACAAGAGGAGGAAACTGGCCCCATAGCAGCCATACCTGGAGCTGGATCTGACCCTGACTGGGGAGAGCTGAGTGCTGAGCCTTGGGAGCCCCTGCCAGCCACTTGCACCTGTGGACAGTGGGTGGGGGTACTACTCCCCACTCAGAGCACAAATGCAACCCCTTCCCCTACAATCCCATCCTGAGCCATTGCAGGGGGTAGGGAAGCTCACCCCCTCCCCCCCAAAGCCATGTCACTGAAAAGGCCTGGGGGGGTGGTATATGGCCCTGTCCTCACCCAGGCGCTAAGGGGAACACCCCCTTCCCCAGGTCTTTTATTTGTTTAAGTTATTTTTGCACAAATGACTCTTTTTATATTTAATTCGACTTCATTGCCTCCCTTCTTAAAGCCAGCAGGCTCAGTTTACAAACCTGTGAGCTACTGTTGGCTGCTGCCCTCCTTCCCAGTGAAAGGTACAAAGCAATAAGCATCATGCATCTTCCCTCCACCCTATATCCCTCTGCCTCTGGCTCAGGTTGCTCAAAGCACAGATTCCCCTCCTCCCCCTGTCCCCAGGTTTGAAACACATAGCCTCATTTCAGAGTGTAGCCAGGTTCCCTCTACTTTCCTCTGGGATACAAAAAGGGGATAGGGGGCAAAGAGAGCCCTCTGGGCCTCTCCTCCCATACACACTACACTGCCCCTTTTCCCCCCATCAAAATGCTCAGAGACGTTGTGGTGATGCGACTGAGGATTATGCAACGTGGTCCAACCGGAGCGGCCAGCATGACCAGCTGTCCAGGGGCTGCCTCCTGCCTTTTCTTTTGTAAAGACAAGACCCTTGGGAGTTTTAATTCTGTTTTGTACTTGCCCTTTGGGGCCTCCACTGCTTTTCTATGGGAGACACTCTTAATTTAACAGATGAGAATATTTTGAAACTCTGGCTCTGACTCTGTACTCATTTTTTATTTAGTTCTTTGTTAAGAACAGATTACAACTGAAATCTGTAGAGTGGCTTAGACTGCCTATTATGTTCTGAATGTCTGTCTCAGGACTCCTTCCCCAGGAAACACAGCAGAGGCCACACAGAGTACAACAGCATTTAATGATCAAACAGTTGTACAGTATTATAGTCAGCCACAGAAGCTGTGTTGGAGGACAAGGACCCAGGCCCCTATACCAGGCAAAGCGGTACTGCCTGGTCTCTTACACCAAGCAAAGCAGTATTGGACATGAGCTGGCATGTGACTAGGCCCACGTCCTCATTCCCTGGACCTGAGGGGAGCCCACATCTAATATCCCCCAGCTACCACTCTGTTCATCAGGGGAGGGGTGTAAACCCCACATGCAAGAAGAACCCTTGCCCCCAGTGTGGATAGGATGGGGCCGGGAGAGCTACCATGAAGGGAAAACCCCATGTAAGCTGACAGAGTTCAGAGAGGCAGGCTTAGCCCTGCCCTCCACCTCCTAAAGATGCTCACTTTCCCAGCTTCTTCATCCGCTCATCAATGCTGGCAAAGTTCCCCTCAACTGTGGCCAGGTTTTCACGCATGGTTGTCTGCACCTACAAAGAGGGTAGAGAGGTATACTGTCAGACTGAGGTGCTTACCTGCATGGGGAACACTGAGAAATTCTAGGAGAGAAAAAAATGAATGAAAATACAGCATTATGGGTAGGCTAGGCGAAGGGTGTTCCTAGGCAGGACTTTTCAAACTACCATTGGAGGACCACTGGCCCAGTTCAGGGTTTGCAGGACTCCCAAGAATTTCCATTGTAGCCAGGGGTGGTAGTGCACACCTGTAATTCCAGCACTTCAAGAGGCTGAAGCAGGATGGTACCAAGCTCTAGCCCAGCACTGACAACTTAGCCAGACCCTGTCTCAAAATAACAAAAGGGCTGGGGATGTAACTCAGGCCTTAGCCCTGGGTTCAATTCCCATTACTACAAAAAAAAAAAAATCTATTGTATGTAATGAGAACCAAATGAGCCTGAGTACCTGAGGTTACAGGTGTGTGCCACTGTACCTGGCTATAACAAATACTTCATGTTTTCCTCTATCTTAGTGGTCCTGTGATCTCCTGACTTAATACTCCAGCACTGAGTAGAGCGCCTTCAAGAAGAACTGACTTGCTATGTGCCAGGCATTACTAAAGGCATGGATGAAGAAGGTGAGGGTCATGGTCCAGGGTCAGAGGAAGTGGTTGAACCCTGGCAAGGACCCTAAAGCCATGTTGAGACTATACAGCGAAAGCATGAATTTTGCCAGGTGTGGTGGCATATGTCTGTAATCCCAGCACCCAGGAAGCTGAGGCAGGAGTTTTGCTGTGAGTTTGAGGCCAGCCTGGACTACATATGGTGAGTGCAAAGCCAGATTTTTTTTTTTTTTTTTTAAAAGATAGTGTCTCACTATGTAATCCAGGCTGACTTTGAACTCACTATGTAGTCCAGGCTGGCCTCAAACTGACGGCAATGCTCCTGCCTCAGCCTCCCAAGTGCTGGGTGGGATTACAGGTGTGAGCCACCACGTTCAGCCTGAAAGTGGATTTTAAAACAAACATCTCAGATCCTTACGTGCATGAGCGTGCTGATTGGATTTTCATGCTTATGCATATGTGCTTCCCACAATCCTTGTTACATCGGCACATTACCCGGCTGACGTGAGAAAATTAAATAAATAAATAAACATCTCCACTAAAGTCTAACGATTTATCCATATTATTGCACCTAATCCACATAACTGAGGGAAGTGCAATTTTCTAGTTGGAAAGATGGATGTTTGTAAATTATCAAAGGTCCCACACTGTTGAACAACAGTATGGAGATTTCAAACCAAGCCCCTGCCATAACCCTAGGCCACAAAGATGGACTCAGGCAAAACTATAACAATAAAGCTGGAGAACCTCATCTGTATGTGCTGGAGAAAAGCAAGAGCAGATAAACCTGGGTACACACCTGGGTCAAGAGGGTGGCATTGTCCTTGAGGGAACTAGCAATCATCTGCTGCGTGGTATCTAAGTGTGTCAGGAGCTGGCCAAACTGCATGGCTACAAAAAGAAAGGAAGGTATGAGACTAGAATCCAAGACAAGGGAGGTGAGCAAAGTGGCTTTTTCAGTTCTTGGCATGCCTGGCAGCTGGCCTCCCACCTTGTTCATGCAGCTGCTTGATGGTAACAAGTCTCTGTACCAGTTCAGGAAGGGTGGAGGCCACGGGGCTCCAGCGCTGTATGGTTTCATAGAGCTGGTGCACCTAATGGGACATGACAGAGCCCAGAGCAGAGGGCTGAGGTGGCCACGAGGAACTCGCTAACCGCTACTTAAGTAGCCTGGAGAGAAGATCAAGGGGCCAGAGGGAAACACTGTCCTGACTTTCTCAGCTGATAAGCACTTATGGGGACGGGACCTGAGGATCCAGTGTGTTCTCAGGCTTCAGTATTACCATTCGGAGAACCTGAGGCAGTGGAAGGGGTATGAAGATGGGGAAGATAGCTTCCTGACCTTGCTCTGTGTATCGGCATCCTCCACAGAGGCTTTGTGCTTGGCAATCTCATTCACCTTTCCCAGGACACTCTGAAAGCACAGATTTTAAAGCTCACAGGCCAGCCGGGGCTTCCCCTATCTCAAGTTATCCAGAATACATTTGCTCCCCACTTAATACCTGTAGCCGAGCCTCTACTTGGTCCAAAACTGCAAGGTCCAGGGCGCTCACCTTTGCCTGTAACAGTTCTACAGTCTCCTGGAGGGGCAAGTATCAAAGGGAAAGTGATCAAAGAACAGGCCTCCCATATTCCATGAGAATTCACACATAGCTATAGACTCAGAAGTGAGTCAAGTCCAATTGCAGTCTCCCCTCTACAACCCAACACTCCTTCCACACTCACCATCAGACAGGCTCCCTGTAGACCTGCAGAAAGGGGATTCTGGAGGAAAAGGGAGGGGAGAAAGAAACCAGTAAACCTTGTAGCCATGTGATTACCACCTTTCCCCATCCTTCACACTTTTAGCTGGCAGATCCTGGTAACCAAAGCCCTTTGCTGACTTCTCCCAGGCTTATCGGGAATGCCGTGGACCGTAGGGCTCAGGGTACAAGATCTGAGCCTCAGACTAGGTAATGGAGAGCACCTGACCTGAGCATCCTGATCACAGCGGACAGTTGCCTCCAGCTCTGTTAGGCGCTTCTCAAGTTCTGCAACCTAAGGGGAGAAAGGACTTAAGATCTGCCACCATGCCTCTCTTGCTACAGTACGAGGAATAAGGTCATGCTTTGCCTGCTTGTCACACCCTGCCCCTTCCCTAAGGGACTCCTTTCCCTGTAACACATCCCTAGACAAAATCTTTAAATCCTATCTGAAAGTAGATGGGTGGGGGAAACATGGAGCATGAGACATCAAGAGAAAGCCTCCTAGCACCCTCTCCCCAGGTTGGATCTTTCAGAGGCAGAAAAACTCTATACCCACATCTCCTCTGGCCCTTCAACCATATATACTATATACATACATACTTTGGCAGCTTGAGAGAACTTGTCCTGCTCAGGCCGAGAATGTAGTTCGTAAGTAACAAGGCTGCTATCTGGGGGGTTTCCACTGGTGGTCTTTCCCCCTGAAGTCCCTTTGCTGTTCTTTGTTGCTTCCAGCTGCAGAAGTAGGCGCCTGATCAGGAGACCAAGTATAATATATGACTTGAAGGATGAGGGCCAGTCAGTCAGTTAATGCCTCAGAGTCAACATTAAAAATAGCTAGGCCATTTCCCTCATAATATCCCAAGTTCTTGCAGAACCCCAGTCAGCAATGATTTTCCAACAAAACAGGGGACCCTACTTAGCCAGAGCTCCATCAGGGTCGGTGAGGTTGATTGCAGCATCTGGTCCCAGCAGCTTCTCTAGGTGGGAAGCAACCAGCTGCTGTTTCAGGGCTGCCAGCTGCTTAGCCAGCACCACAGGGGTCAGCTTCTCCTCAGTGGCTGACTCCTTCACTGCTGTCTGGTAGGAAGAAGAGGCAGACCATGTAGGGTGGCAGGAATGAATCAAGACAACAAAAAAGACCAATAGCTCTAAGGACAGTTGTGGCTGGAAGTTAGCTGCTAGCACAGTAGATTGCCTACCTAATAACTCTGAATGTAGATGTATTTATATTCCCAAACTCTGGAAACTTTAGTGCCCTTATCTGGGGAGTTTAGGGAATCTCCCTTCCTGCTGGGAGGTCCTGTTCTGCTTTGTAAGCCACATGGCAGGGCTGGGGAGAAGAGAGTGCAGTTACCTTGATTTTCTCAACTTCAGTCGTTAGCTCTTGGACCTCATGCAGTAGTCGCTGATACTTTTGCTGAGGTGTCTCCTTTACTCCCAGGCCCTCTCCAAGCTAGAGAGCAAGAACAGAGGGTGATGTTACACCTCTCATTACACAGAGCCTCAAGAATTTGTCCAAACCCTGGGCCTAAGTCATAAGGTATCATATCCAACACCTGAATCCTTAACACCCTGCTACAAAAGAAATGGAGGTAGCCAGAGGCCAGGAGACTTCCCAGAACAACCAGGGGCAACAATGTAGGGCAGAACCTCACCAACTGCATCCTGCTGGGTTCCTCAGGAACCTGACCAGAGAAACTCAGAATCCTGACTGTACCCCCTTGATTTCTTTGCTAAATGTCTGCTAGACAGGATCACCACACCATTCCCATCAATACAAAACAAACCATCTCATATTCTCCAGATTCATATCCCGTCCTCTTGGTTTTTCCAATGCGATCTGAGAAATCTGCCAAGAAAAGAAGATGGGACTGAGGGGTTGATCTAGGACTAGGGCAGTCATATATTCAGGTGACTGTGAGGGGTTCACTAGAGATCTCCACAAGCAACCCTTTCCCTAGAACAAAAGTCTGAGATCTGAGGACAGGAAGCCCTTCCTCGTGCTTGTCCTCTAGGCTCCCCTCTAACCAACTTCAGCCCAGGCTCACCAAGTCCCTTTGTTCCCACTCTCTTGTCCTTGAACTTGTCATAGGCAGCATTGGGATTGACAATAATGTGCTCCACACTTGTGCTTGTCAGCTCCTCCTGCAGGAATAGGTAGTTCAGACAGAATAGGCATACTCATTCCCACTCTAGAACTTCCTCTAGTCCAAAAAAATTCCCAAACCACTGAAAGACTGAGCCCGACTTTTCCAGGGAAAGAAAGGGTGGCTCCATTACAAGCTGCCGACCCAGGCTCAATCTAGGAAACAGAAGCTTCCTGGTAAATTTGGAGCTTCAATTGTATAAATATTAACACCCTGATTCAGCTGGGAACAGAGGCAGAAAACCTCCCCACCCACTCTGTACATACCACTCCCCCCACCCTTCCCAGTTATCTGGCACACAACATGCGCTCAAGGCAAGAAACCAACCTGACCTCTATTAACCTCCCCCTCCCAAAAGCAAATCTCCTTGCCAAGTGAGCAAATCCATTTTAAAGTTGACTTCCCATCCTTGCTGGAGGAAAGAGGAAGGAAGGCAGACAGGCCAATATCTGAATATGAATATTAAACCTGCTGAAGGTGAGATACCAGTTCTCGGATACAAAAGGAAGGTTGGCAGACAGCCTGACTAGAAGCCTAGTTTCTAGCTGCTGTGAGGCCAGGCAATTCAGGGGATATCGAGAAGAAGCAGGGGCTTACTGGTTTATCTTTTAAGGGACATCTTAGAAGCAACAGTCATAAACAATAGCTGTTCGCCAGGAACACCTTGGGCAAGGGTCGGATGGAAGCCCTGAAATGGAGATGGTGCAGTACCTCTTTACAGAGAAGCCACAGTACCTACTCTTTCTCCCTGACCCCTCTGCACTGTCCCAGGAGCTGAAGCTCTACTGTATGTGGGGGACACAGCAGAGAGAATGAAAGACACTATAACCTAGAAACCAAAACAGAGGTTCCTTCCTTACTAAACATCAACTTGTTCAGATTTCAATAACTACACCAAGACTGGGCACTTCTGACTCACCACCCTCCTCCACATCAGAAGCCCAACAGCCTCCCACTAGAGGAATGAAGGCAGGGGAGGGAGACTCGGGAGTCCTTCTTTATTGTGGGAGTGACATGTCCCCCTCTTCCACAGGAGGAAGGCAAAATGAGTCTCCTTTCCTTCACCTAGAAAACAGTTCTCAACAGTGGCTATATGTTAGAATCACCTAGAATTATTTTTTTTTTAAATAGCTTGAGTCCACTTCTTAGATGCTGGTTTAATTGTTCTAGGTAAGGCCAGATACCCAAGTGATTCTAATCTGCATCCAGGAACTTGTGCCTGTGTGTGGGTATGTGGGAAGTGGGAGGGGGAATGGGATAGAGAGCAGCAGAGAGAGGCAGGCTCTGCCCCTCATCTTGTGCTCTGCTATTAGAGAAGAAATCAGTGTGGGTGGCAGCTTTACAGGTAAGCGGGGAGAAAAGTAAGACATATCAATTTGGATCTCTGCCTCTTCTTAATGGAATTGCTAGATACAGGGCAGAAGCCACAGAGCAAGGGAAAACAAAAGGGCCCAATGTCCTAGATGCAAGTGCAGGGGAAACAGGTATCTGAGACCCAAACAAGGAGTTTCTCTTTACCCTTCACTGAAATGGTATAGCCAGGACACTCACTCACCAAATAGCTGTGTGGTCTCTGGTCTCCAGAAACTGTTTGTCTGGAAAGATGCAAGCTCAGGAGCAATAACTTTCTCTGAAGCTGACTCTTAAAAATATATGCCTTTTTTGGCTGGGGATTTAGCTCAGTGGTTAGAGTGCTTGCCTAGCAAGCTCAAGGCCCTGAGTTTGATCCCCAGCACCAAAAAAAAAAAAAAAAAAGAAAGAGTATATGCCATTTCTCCCTGTGAAAGCCCCAGTGAAAGGCCAGTAAGGCAGAAATCCTTTTTTAAATTAAAAAAAAAAAAAGTTTTTTTTAAACTTCCTGGGCATGGTGGCATTCACCTGTAATCCTAGCACTTGGGAGGCTGAGTCGGGAAGATCACAGCAAGTTTGAGGCCAGCCTGTGCCAACCTGACCTACATAGTGAGTGAGACTGTCTTAAAAAAAAAAAAAAAAAGAAAAAAGAAAAACAAACAAAAACGAATCCTCTTAAAAAGATATTTATCCCCTACGATGAATGTGTGAATACACACATTCTCTGTGTGTATCTAAAATGTTCCATTAAAATAAAATTTAAAAAAAATATTTAAAGGGGTTGGAGGTTTAGCTCAAGTGGTAGAGCACTTGCCTAGTAAGTGCTAGGAGTTCGATCCCCAGCAGCCTCCCAAAAAGGTATTTTAAAAAAAAGAAGAAGAATGAAGCTGGACATGGTGTGTACACCTGTAATTCCAGCACTCTGAGAGGCTGAGGCAGGAGGAGCCAGGTTTGAGCCCAGCCTGGGCAATTTACTGAGGCCCTGTCTGAAAAAATAAAAAAGTGCTGGGGACATAACTGCAAAGACTCTGGGTTCAATTCCCAGTATGGGAAGGGAAAAAAAAAAAAAAGGAAGAAGAATGGAGACCGGGAGTATAGCTTAGTGGCAGACAACATGCTTAGCATGCTCAAGGCTCTGGGTTCACTCCCCAGCACTATGCATGCAAAAAAAAAAATGGGAGGAATAATCTGCAGACCAAAGAAACTATCATAGTCACCATTTGTTAATGATGGGTGGTGATATGCAGATGAGAACCTACTTTTTATGTTCCTAAATAAATAGGGCAAGGCAAGTAGGGAAAGGGAGGAGCAAAATGGGAGCCACACACAGAAGGTGAGGCTCAGAAGTTCTAGACAGTCACAGGAGTAGACAGCACGCTTTCCTCCCGCTGTTCCCTGCTGTGCAAGCACAACCTGGCCAGGATGGCTGTCGGATGCCGGCCTGCTCTCTGACCTCTCTGGGATCCCTCTCAGCCCAGGGGGGACTCACGGGGAAAGCATGTGCTAGGCTTCCAGCAGCACCTATCTGCCAAGGTCTTGATCTGGGGCAAACGCTGGGACAGTGTCACTGCAGTGACTTGTGAGATAGGAAAAGGGTGTCCACTGGGTGTTGGACTGACTGCAGAAATGAAAGATTTAGTGGAGACAAGAGGACAGAAAAACAACTGCCCGTCATAGCACACCCCGTTACAAAGCAGATGAAAGGTCAGGCTTCTTACCAGCTCCTTGTGGTTTCCCCAGAGGTGAGAAAATCAAAAGAGTTAAAAGGATAGGGAGTGGGGGAATGGGAATGAGGGAGGGGAAAAAAAAAGACAAAACTGTTATTAGCAAATTGTCACATGCACTACATGACAGTCTTCAAACACACTGTACCATAGGGTCCCAGGGGAGCCTAGCAAAATTTGGGGGCCAAGAATTAGCTAGGGGTCTTCATATACCCCAAGAGAGAGAAGACCACAAGATCCTTTCCTCTCTGGTGGTGAAGATGTCATGAAGCTTTGCCATTAAAAGCATCAATTTAGAATCATCTGAGAATAAGGCGTTAAGATGTTATAAGCTGGTGGCATGAAATAGGACAGTGCAGGAAGAGAAGGTGGAGGTGGAGGGGAAGCTGTAGAAATGGCAGAATATGAAGCAGAGGACATGGAGATTCTGAGGACACGTAGCTAACTGAGGGCCCATAATTCTCAAGGAAGGAGTTTCCCTCACTAGTTCATGGTCCAAGTCCTCCTGTCTCCTGGGTCTTCTAGTAAAAAACTGGACATTTAGATGTCAGAATAAAGTCATAAGAGGGTGGCTCCTCTGGGTGGTCTAATAGGACATTAGGGAGAACGAGATATGTCAGCTACCCAGGGTGAGTTTAAGGAAATAGGAAGTACCTAATTGCAGTCCCATTCTTATTTCCTGTTGCCAGAGGAGAGGCAGGCTAAATTCTGGTCCCTCACAAAGCCATCTGGTGTGTCTATATCCATTCTAAGTGGTTGGTAACTCACCCTGCAGCTCTGAGTAATGCAGAACAATTCCACCATGATTTATTAGCAAAAAGAGCCCAGGTGGGGTTGGGGATTTAGTTCAGTGATACAGTGCTTGCCTAGCAAGCACAAGGCCCTGTGAGCCCAGTGTACCCCAAGAATCACAGATACCAGCCTGTGCATAGAACATTTGCTTAAACCCTCTGTCAGCAAGATTTACAAGTGCTGCAGCATAGACAAGGGGGAAGGGTGACAGCATTTTAAAGGCCTTATTTTAATACAAACCACATATATAAGGTCTTACTTCTATACAAGATTGGCTTGGAACTGCTAGGAGAAATCTAGCAGTATGTCCTGCCTTCCAGGGGCTCAGTGATGGGCAGATGGAAATGTGGGGGACTGAGGATGGTTATGTACAGATGAAACCTGTAGTGGGAAAAAGACGAGTGATTCTTATCCCCAGATATCAGTCAGGATTCAGCCCAGCTGAGACTCCTCTTTTAGCACAGGACAGAGGTGGCTCCAGGTCCTGTGGTCTGGGCTGAGTGTCTCTGCATACACTGGCTGTAAGCAAGCATGGGTGCACGCATGCAAACACATGAAAAAGAACCCACACTTGCTTATCTCATCAAGCTAAACCCAGCATGGGAGAGACTCAAGGAAAGAGGGGATGACAGGCCATAAATTTAGGTTCACACCATGAAGCATGGGCAAAATAGGAGAGGACAGAAAAGTAAAAAAAAAGTGGTATATTAGTTTCAAAAGTATATACCACCTCCAGGTCTGCCTTGCAAGTAGGCTGAGGAATAATGAGTTTGGGGGAATAATCTCTGTAACTTGAAGTAGTAACCATTACCATGGACATCTAGTACAACACAGCCACCTTGACTACACAATTCTAAGTGCCCTGACCCGTGATACCAGTTTGCCTGGTACTAGACTCCCAGTCCCTCTCACTAACAGACCGCCAGGACTGTTTGGCTAAGTGGCTGTGCCTCACTGGGCAAGACCCGGGGTTCTCAATCAGACAGAGGAGGTAGCCGCCACTGCTGTCTTAGCCTGTTCAGGCTCTCTGCCAACATGGCAACCAGCAGGGATTCAGAACCATGATGAGAGGAAGATAGAGCTACAGAATAAAACTGTCTACAATGGACCAACGTAATGCTGACCATCCCTCCATTTCTAAAGGAGGGGTACAGAAATAGAAAGGCTCACAAAAGCACAAGTAACCCAAATTATTATCTTTTTTTGTTTGGGTGCTGGGGATCAAACTCAGGGCCTTGTGCTTGCTAGGCTAGCACTCTAACCACTGTGTTAAATGCCCCCAAATTATTATCTTAAAATTCTATATAAACCCTTTTTCTCATTCCATTTACTTTTCTCTAAAGGCTTAGCATAGAATATTAAAATGAGGGGATTTCCCCCAGCTATAATTCACATACAGCTAAGAAGTGAAGACTTCTGCCATCTCCCTTGTTTTCCACCCTGGTCTAGAATGGCTCAAAATCATTCCATAAAAATCTGTTAATTCCACTTATTGTCAAAAGGGAAAAAGGAATTCCCTTCCAACTCTAGTCCCTAAATACCTCATGTTCATAGCCTCCATGTTTAAGCCCGTCCTCCATGGGACAGTTTTATTCTGCAGACCTCACAAGAGAAAAGAATCAATGATTGGCGAATCATAGTTTTTAAAAATCCTGATTAATGATCTTTAAACATAGGCTACCAGACCCCTCAATGTCCCAGCTAGGGATGCACTGGAATTTAAAATGATTAGCTACAATGATTGCACAGGGCAGAGCATTGCATGCGAGATGGCAGATGGAAAAAAAAACATGCAGAGAAGAAGCATTGAATGGTCTTACTTGTGCAAACTAGTGTCCAGGCAGGGTGGTGAGGAGGGAGGATGGGGGAAGCATTAGGAAAAACTCATGTAAGTTCAAGTGTGCCAAAAGTCAATGAACACAATCAAGCATACTCTATGACATTCTAAGCTCTAAGGAAGACAACTTAGTGTTTCTCATCTCAGGCTCTGCTGGAGCACCACCAAACTATGGCCAGGAAATTTTTCTCCCTTTTACATGTCACTGGGAGCAGTGGTGTCATAAAAGGGAAAACTTCTAGTTTCCAGCGAGGCTTTTGAAACTTATACCCCCTGCTCCAGCAGTTCAAAAACCATAAACAGAATGCCTTGCTGATCCAAGGCAGGCATGGGTCTGAGAGGGGGCATTCCATTTGGGAACTAGCCTCTCTCACAAAATATTTTAAGTTTCAAGTCAGACAAAGTGGTGCTTGCCTGTGATCCCAGCTACTAGAGACTAAACCAGGAAACTGCAAGTTCCAGGCCAGCATGGGCAACTTAGAAAGACCCTGGTAGAGGGTAAAATTTTAAGAAGGGGTGGGAGAAGCTGGGTATGGTGGTGCATGCCTGTAATACTAGTACTCAGGAAGCTGAGGCAGGAGGATTACCATAAGTTTAAGGCTAGCCTGGGCTACACAGTGAGACTCTGTCTCAAAAAACAAAAATAAAAAAAAAAATGGAAAAGTTGGCCACACTGGTTATCTTCAGGGAAGGGAACCTGAGTAGTGTTAACCAGGGGTGGGAGAGACTTCACTACACAGCCTTGAATTTTGGTACTCTGTACATATATTATCTATTTTTAAAACTAATAAAGTTGAAAATAATCTGGAGACTAAGGCAGAGAATGTGGTTGCCAGGCACTAAGAAGGTGATTGAAAATGTTGAGGTTCATCCTCGAGAGTGGTGATGTGCACTATAACCTGTGCTAGGTTTTAGGCAGGTAGGTGAGAAGGGGACAGGGTGCTAGTGAGAATTCATTCATGGACACATTGATTCTGGGCTGGCTAAGCACAGAACTCACTGCTCCTCAAGCTGCACCTTTACATCAGTATTAAGAGCAGCAGCAGAATCATTACTCAGCTGATTTCCCGAAAGCTGCCTTCCTAAGGCTCATAGGGATGGTGCGGGGCTGAGACATTAGCTCACATCAGGAAACATCTTGACCCTCAGGGCTCCTAAAACAGCTGAAGGTCTCTCTATCCCACCCACTGCTCCCTACTGATGGAGAGTCATTTATTTGAGCCTAGGTGATGGAGGCAATTTAATTCCTTGACCAGCATCCTTGGCAACCATGTCTCAGGAAATGAACTCTCATGGGGTCCTCTCCCCATCAGGCACTCTACCAGTTACTACTAAAATAGGCTGTTCAGATTCAGTGGGGAGAAAGTAGCCAACCAGAACTACAGATTCAGGTTAGCCCATGCATAGAATGGGCACCATCTTTTTATTAAGGGCTATCCCAGTACTTTCAACAGGAAAATTACAACTTTTATTGTTTGGAAAGGAAATTGCTGTGATACTATCCATTCAAATTACAGTCAGAGACAAAGGGACAGAGTTCCATTCATTATTTCACCATGGAAGCTTGGTATTTTATAGACAGAGGCCTAGGCCAGAGTGGAATAGTCTCTGACTTGTGGTGGCAGAGGGAACTCCTCAGCATATACACTCCTACCCTGTCAGGACAGAGGGAGCTTTCTCCCAAGATACCTCTTGGAGCGACAGGTGCACACTCAGGTCCTTGGGCAATGACATCATCTGCATTATCTCCAGATACTCAAGCCTGGGGGACAGACTGACATGCCAGCAAGTACAGAAGCCACAAGGAACACATCACTGAGAAAAGATACAGGGAAGGTCTTTCCCACAATGTAGGAAGCACTTCCACACAGGGGAATAAAATAAGGAATAAGCGAGTACGCCAAGCCATACATTATAAGCCAGCAACCAGCATTCCCCAGACTAACCAGCCCCACAGACATGGCCACAGGACTTACAGACACACACACTGGGCCTGTGTACTGAGCCTACTCCTGTGATTCTTGGTCACACCTTCAGTGAGAGCTCACAGCACTAATGTGACCCCAGCCCAGTTCTCTATGCAATAACAGAACCTAGAACACATCCTATGAAACACGCTGAGAGATCTTTATCCCCAGGGCACTTCTACACAGTTTTTACTATGGTAATTTCCATTTACTTTTATTTTTTCTCATCCTTACGTTTCCTATATATACCCATCATAGCTTTCCCCAGTGTTTGTTTTTTCTTTTTTATGTTTTTTGTATTTTTAAAATTTTGTCTGTTTGGAGGGTTTTTTTGGTTTTTTCCCAGTGTTTCTTATATCCTAATCCCCCATCAGTCTAGTACTCCTTGAGGGCAGGGACGTTTCTTTCTCTGCAATGCACAAAAGTCAACACAGAATGAATACGTTCAATCAATAACGCTAAGTGATTCCATTATGGTTAAAATGTGTCCACAGCTAATTCCTTCCTCCTCAGAGTTACTGAATCTGAAAGTGTTGCTGTGACCTCTCCTCTACTGATATAAAAGATTTTAAAATTTATTTTCCTCTGACCAGGTCCCTTATGTTTCTAAAATCTCCAAATCACTTTCTAACTCCTTACCCTACAGACACTAGATAGTCATATATAAAAGAGTATTTCTGTATACTTCAAAGTTTAGTTCTTGGTAGGATACTAATAAACACATACTGAGTGAAATAGCTTATAAAATAAAAAGCCTACTTTCTAACCCCAGATTCATTGTTTTTTTGGACAAGGTCTTGCTATGTAGTTCAGGCTGGCCTTGAACTCACTGTGTAGCTCAGGCTGGCTTTATAGTGATCTCCCTGCCTCAGCCTCCCAAGTGCTGCAGTGATTCATCATTATAGGTTAGAACCCAATAACCTAACTAAGTCACTAGTGCCAAATATGGTTGTCTTGAGATATTTCAGTATTATTTAAAAGGCCCTAGCTGGGCATGGTGGCACAGTCCCAGCTATTTGGAAACTTGAGGCAGAAGGATCACGAATTCAAGGCTAGCTTGGGCAACTAACTTAGTGACACCTTGTCTCAAAATAAAAAAATGAAAGGGCTGGGATATAGCTGGGTGGTAGAGTGCTTACCTAGTATGCACAAGACCATGGTTTCAATTCTCAATGCCAGAAAAAAAAAAATTAAAAAGAAAATAAAAGGCCCAAGAATCAGGACTTTACCAATAGGTCTTGTCAACTGTAATGCCACTGACTTGACACTTCTTGGCATTGCTCATGGGTGGCTGCAAGCCCAGCAAGGCCTTAAGCCCTGCAACCTACACACCACCCAGGCTGGGGTTGGCATACCCGCTTATTGCTGTGCCTCCCTGGAGACAGGAAAGGACCTATCTAGGGGAGAGAGGTCAGAGCCTAGAGGAATCCTGAAGCAGCACACAGTCTTACCGCATCAAACTCCGCTTGATCATCCTCAGGTAGGTCGCTGGTTTCATAAACATCTGGCTCGTTTCTGGCCTGCAGGCAGAAGCAGTGACCATCCAACCTCACTACCTAGCATCCACCAACACCCCTTACCCCACTCCATTTGAAAACACTAACGGAGAAGGCAGGCCAAAATGCCAGAATTCTGTCCTCTCTTCTCCACCTGCCCTAGGAACAGGGCACTGAAGGTCTCAGTGAGGGTGGAGATGTCAGCAGGCACAGCTGGGACCAGATAGGAAACGGGAAACTGTGTGTTAACAAAGATGTTACCCTCGACATGGAGGAGGGTGGGTCCTTGGTAATCATTTGGTCCAAAGTAGGTGTGGGCCATCCTCAAATTAGGCCCTGTACATCACTCCCCTGGCACAAGGGTTGAGCGTGACTCAGGACCTTAGTTCCAGGCCAGGCAGCACAAAAGGAAGGCTACACGCCAGCTTGTGCATTTGGGGAGAAGGCTCCCGAAAGGACAGAGTTATTCATGGGGCACAAGAAGGTTCTGCCACAGTAACCTCTTCCTTGGCAGGATGAAGGCCATCACCAAGTGGTCTGGAGAGTGTGTCTGAGACAGGAATGCGGGCCCTAATGGGGAGATTTGGGGCGGCACGAGCGGTGTTGACACGGCAGAGACTCTCGGGCACAGGTGTAAGCACCCGAAGATTTCTGGGCCAGGAAACCGGGGACAGTCGGAAAGAGGGCCAGGAGCTCCGCCCGATGGCCCGGCCCAGCCGGGTCACAGTCCGGAAGGTGCTGCGGCCGGTCGGAAGGAGCGGCGCTAGCCCTCGGGGCGGAGGAAGGGCTGCGGGCGGGAAGGGTCGCGGGCCGGTGTCTGTTAGGGGGTCTTCGGGAAGACGGGGGCGCGATCTCGGGGAGCCGAGCGGCCCTGTACTCACAATGCCGGGAAGGTCGGCGTACTTAGGGTCCGCCATGACGGCGGCGAGGCGGGGCTGGGGGACCAGTGCCTCGGTGGAGCCGGGCCGGTGACCGGGTACGGGAAAGGCTGAGTCCGGGTCCCCGGCTAAGGCGGCGGCAAAGGGAGCGGCTGAATACGAAATCTCGCGATAGCACTAGCTCAGCAGAAGGCTAAAGCAAAAATCGCGAGAACATTCGCTACCACACCCCTGGAGAGGCTGGGATTGGAGAGAGCGAGGCCAGGGAATGAGGTAATGGCGAGGGGACGCCACCTAGGATTCTGGGACGTGTAGTCCTGGGTCCACTGGTCCAGGAGCGACAATAACGCACCTTAGGGAGCTATTTTATGCAATTTACTTTCTTTCATTTTTACATCAAGTCTGTGAAAGAACTTTTTTGGACCCCCCCCAGAAATTAAGCGACTAGAAATCACGCAGCTAGTCATGTTGTAAGATTTCTTTTCGGATTGTGTGTGTGTGTGTGTGTGTGTGTGTGTGTGTGTGTGTGTGCGCGCGCACGCGCGCGCGCGCCGGGGATCGAACTCAGGGTCTTGAGCTTGCCAAGCACTTTAACCACTGAGCTAAATCCCCAGGCCTTTTGTTTTGTTTTGTTTTTTTGGTGCTGGGTATCGAACTTAGGACGTTGTGCTTGCTAGGCTGTAACATTTCAAGAAAAGTAACTTTCGGTAGTCTGAAGCAGGAGGATCGCCTCCAGTTGGAGGCCAGGCTCCATTACATAGTGAGCTCAAGACTAGCCTGAACTACATAGAGTAAGACCTGTCTCAAAAAACCAAAACCAACCAAACAAAAGAAACAAAAAACAAATACCACAAAACAGTAATATATGGAAAAGTTAAGCGGTCTTCTCAAATTAGGTCTGCCAGATAAAATACAGGATGCCTAGTTACATACGAGTTTCAGATAATGAATAGAGTGTTGATTCCTATTTTTGTTTTTTAGTATGCCTCATACCATATTTGTGACGTACACATAAAAGTATTGTTTATCTGAAATTCCAATTTATTTATTTGTTTATTTATTTTGGTGCTGGCGATTGAACTCAGGGCCTTGCACTTACTAGACAAAAGCTCTATCACTTGAGCTAAATCTCCAACCCCTGAAATTCCAATTATTTTTATTTTTATTTTTGAAATTCCAGTTTAACTGGGTATCTTGTTTTTTTATTTTATTTTTATTTTTTCTTGTTTTTGTTTCTTATATCTAGTAATCCTAAATTCACAAATGTTAAATGGTGGCTCCAAATCTGTCTGAACAGTCTCTGTGCTCTGATTTAATTCACGAATAGACTTTTGAATTTCATAGTTCAAAAAAATTAAAACAGCAAACCTAGGCTGGGCATGGTGGAGCATGCCTACAATCCTGGCACTTGGCATTCTGAGGCAGGATGATCAGGAGTCTGAGGCCAGCTTGGCCTATTATAGTGAGTTTAAGGCCAGCCTAGACTACATAGCAAGACACTTTCTCAAGAAATCAAAACAAAAACAAAAACTTTTTTAAAGGATAGACATAGTATAGTTACCTTTTTATTTTACCAAGTAAGTACATTACAAATAGAATGCTTACTAGGTAGTATTGCCATCATTATTCGGTACAAAACTAAAAGGACATACTCAAGAATAAATGACAGAAAAAAGAAACAGAAAAAAAAAAGAATGAATGACAGTTCTTTGAAATTTAACAAATAAAGCAGGTGGGTGGTGCATGCCTGTATTCTTAGCACTCTGAGAGGCTGAGGTAAGAGGATAGCAATTTTGGGCCCAGCCTGGGCAACTTAATGAGATCCTGTATGAAAATAAAAGTAAGTAAGTAAAGGCCGGGAATGTAGCCCAGTGTGAAGACCTGGATTCAATCTCCATTATGGGGGTGGTGGTATGATAGGGTCAATCTTCATGAAAAACTCACGACAATGTTCCTTTGAGGGTGGGGGCACACCCATTTAACTTTCGTCTGACTAGTGACCCTCTGTGGACTAGCATTTTACAACTCTGTAAGGAAAGGTTCCTCCTTGGAGCCCCTGGGGCTGGGTTGGGATGTTTCCTGAGCTTGCAGGATACTGCAACCCTTAGAAATAGTGCCAAACCAAGTGACTAGAGAGTTCCTGAATTTGGAACTCATTGTCATTTTCACTTCTGGCTCCTCCCCAAGCCTTTTCCTCTTTCTTCATAGTCTTACTGCTTTCTTATCTAGTTCCTTTTGCTGGACTCTTTTCCTTCAGTTCCCTTAAGAGTCATGGTGAGTTTGAGGTGCAGGCCCATCTTGGGAAACCCCCTCAGCTGAGTTCTGTTCGGTTAGGTTTTGTCTGATCAAGCAGCCAGCCTCTCACCCTTGTCCCATAGTGACCTTAGACACTGACCAGACAATTTCTGAGCAGAACCTCCATTCCCTCCTTCCTGCTTTCATCATGGTGCCCCTCCCCTTGGCCTAGAGTCTCAACTCCTGCAGTCCAACACTCTGCTGGCCTGCAGAAGCCTACGGTGTGGAGAAAAATCAATTTCTCCAGCTTCTGGGTGGTTCTGCCCAGGGGCTGCAGCAGGAGTCTGACCCAAGCACAGAAAGGACAAAGACTCTCTGGCCTTTGTCCCCCACCCCATCCCCCAAGAAGGAGAAAAACAGTGAAGAAAGGCTTGAGAAATGGGCTGGTGTTGTGTTGGGACCCTATCCAAGAGTAACTGGGACAGAAAACACACAGGGGTGCCTGAGCCTACTCAAACCCAAATGCATGTGAGATTCTCTTTAGAGCCCCTTTGGCTTTGCCCACCCCCGCCATCAGCCCTCCTCCTGTTCACCTCCACCCTAGTCTAAGGAAAAAAAATGAAAATTTGTTCTGCTTTTAAATTCTGATAGTCCAGTTTGGGAGATTTGTCTTCCTTCAGACTAGGGTCCTGGTATGTACGTTGGGAAGCAAGTAGAGTGAGTGCACTTTTGGATCTAGAAGGGGAGGGTGTAGCCAGGCCTTCCCCTGAACTCCTCCCTGACCGTGGGACCTGGCTGTCCCCCTCCACAAGAGTGCGGTCAGCTGCCCTTGGGGGCAAGAGTTGGGGAATCTGGCTTCTGAGGCATGTGGGGTGGGCTGGAGGAGGGAGCGGGAGCTCCCAAACTGGAGAATGGATTGTGATGGGGGTAGGGATGCCCCGAATAAAGGGAACGGAAGCCCTGTTGACCCTCTTTCCCTAGCAGGCACCTGGCAGCTCGCGGCGATTCCATTTCAGGCCCACCTCAGTCCCCTCGCCCCTTCCCGGAGGCGGAGTTTGAGGGAGGGGCAAACGGGTCGTCGGGGGTGGGGTGGGATACGCTGAGCGCGCCGGGCGGAGAAGGCTCGAGGGCAAGGGCACCTCCCAGCCTCAGGAGCCCGGGCGGCGAGGAGAGCGGGCAGGCTCCACCTTTCGGTGGTCCTCTAGCGCATCGCCCCCAGCGGAGCAGGCCCCGCCCCGCCGCCCCGCCGCCCCCTCCGCGCCCCGCCCAGGCCCGCAGAGCGACTGCAGCGCAGGGCGGAGAGGCAGAGCGCCGAGAGCACCGACGCCCGGGTCGCCCGCATCTCCCAGCCAGCAGGAGCCTGCCCGCGCGCCGCGGCCGCGCTCCCCTGCCTGCCTCTGGGCGCCCCGGCGACCGAGCACTTGTCTTCCGCCCCGGCCCCAGCCGAGCGCCCCTCCTCCGGAGCGCGCCACCCCTGCCCCCGAGAAGCGCCCAGCCCTACGCCGGCCACCACCATGGCGGAGACCAACAACGAGTGCAGCATCAAGGTGCTCTGCCGATTTCGGCCTCTGAACCAGGCCGAAATTCTGAGGGGGGACAAGTTCATCCCCATTTTCCAAGGAGACGACAGCGTCGTTATTGGGGTGAGTGCCGCTCTGGGAGGGAATTCGAGGAGGGGTCGGGCGGCAGAATCTTCCGGCCCGCAGAGCCTCAGCGTGTGCCTGTCGCTTTGCAGCCCCTCTGCGCCGCACATCCTCCAGCCTCTCTGACGCGGCCCCTCCTCTCCCCTGCATCAGGATGACTGGGTGTGGCCTTACCAGGCCGGTGGTGAGGCTCTGCAGAGCGGGAGGGGGTCCTTCCCTACCTTCTGGAGATCCGAGTCCCCTTTGCTACTCTCTGTAGTGTCCCCACCCCTTAGAGCCGGTCCCTTGTTTTTCTGCTGCTTTCCCTCTCCCCTAGATAAAGCGCATCTTCCCTTTGTTATTGGCTTAGATCTCCCCCCCCTACACCTCCTAGGAAGAAAAGGAGGAGGGTGGTGGATGGGCTAGATTGGGGTTGGGCTGTCCCGGGTCGGGTAATGTGAGTGGGCTCTAGGACTAGGGTCTCCATCATCCCTTGAAGTACTTAGCCTAGACTGTGTGTGTGAACAGGGGGTGGGTAGCACAGATTTTACGAAGGGTTTCCTGGGAAAGATATACATTGGTGCCACACCCAAGTTATAGGGGGAGCCTGTGGAATCCTAAGGACATGTCTGCCTCTCCATCTCAGGTACAAAAGGAACAAGATTTCAGACCCCCCAACTGATCCCCTCCAAGTAAAAATGCTCAGACCTTGAGATCCAAATATATACTTGCTTATTCATCCTTTCTCTCCGTGATCCAATAAAAAGTAGCAATGGACCTCTACCTCATCATGACAGCGCTGTAGGAGATCTTATTCTACAGGAATATTTACTGGGTACTTCTTACTCTGAGTGTAGTGTTTAAACCTCAAAACAATACTCTGAAGTAGCATCGGTGTTTCCATTTTACAGATGAAGAAATTGAGGCCCAAAGAAGTTGATTGACTTTCTCAAGGTCATGCTGAGAATCCATAGATCTGTTCAATCCATGGAGCTGAACCCGGGTCTCTGTCTCCAGTACTCATACCTTTCCTTTTATATCACATTGTCTCCTCAGATTTTTGTTCTGGGCCATCATCGACTGTGATAGTCCAAAGGGAAATTCTAGGCCTTACCCACTCCACCTTTTGTAGGTTGGTAGAGAAGGGTGTGTTTGGAGTGAAAGGATCTAGGGTTGAATCCTTGAGGGTTTGCTGGGCCAGGAAGCTGTTGTGGGATTGGGAAGGGAGGGGCATACCTGAGGGCAGTCCTCAAGGTCAGAGACTTAATTTATGTGTGTTTGAACCACTGTGCTTGGTACAAAACAGCTTGGAAACATGCTTGTTGAAGAAAGAGAAGAAGTGGGGAAGCCGAGGTCTTCTGAGTCAGTGAGAATTGGACTTTTCATAAACAGGCCTGAGGCAGAGCCCTAGCCCCTCCCCCAGCCCAGCAGCACCCTCACCCACGCTGTGAACCCAAGTGGGTACTTTTGTTATGTATGGTGCTGTGTGTGTTTACCTCAAGATCCTTATTTCTTTTGCATCTGGGACCTCAGGCTTTGAAGGCTGGCCTGTCTGACCAGGCTAAAAGAAAGCCCAGACCAATCCTGAGAGACCCCGGTGCAATTTGGACTGCAGGTTTTAACTATGGGAGTTGGAGTTTGGGTCCCCTTGAGGCAAAAGCAGAGAAATGGGAGGGGGGTGGTCCTGGGAAGCAAATTCACCAAAGCCTTCTCAGTCTGACTTCCTTGTTCCACTCCTTTAGTCTCTCTGGAATCTGCTGGTGTGTCAGATGAACAGGTCAGGGGGTGATGTCTGGAGGAAGGGTTGAGCTGTTGATCTGTCCAGTTAGCTCAGCAAAACAAGGGAAGGTAGGGAAGCTCAGCTCAGACAGGGGAAGGTGGGGAAGGAAGAGAGATGAAGAGATGCCTTGGACCCCCTGCTAGTGCAATTCTACTGGATCTCTCTGCAGTGGGTATTTCCTTATCTGTTCTGCCTGATTATTCATAGGGCTGTATCTTTGTCTACCTCTAGCCCTCCTGTAGATCTCTCACTCAAGATAAATGGTTGCGGAGTGGGGGGGGGGATTTTGTCTTGGGACTTGCCTTCCCAGATTGATTTACTATTCATCTTCAGGGGAATGAGGGCTACAAGAGACGTGATTTTGAGATCTTCAAGGGTCCCAGACAGGGAAGAACACCTCCTACTCCTTTTCCTCCTTTTTCCTCTTGCTCTTGTTGGGGGCCAGTAGGTGGAGAACTGTCTGAGGATCAGTGGAGGGAGTTGCTTGAGGATGTCTGGGAAGATGAGGGAAGAAGAAGGAGGGAGAGGGTAATCTCTGAAAACCAGCTCCCGCTCCCTCCTGTGACAGCTTTCCCCTTCACCTCTGCAGCACTGCAGCTAGCTCTGGGCTTTGGAGGCCCTTATGTGTGGGCCGCTTGCAGAGGGTAGAAGAGTAAGGGGAGAGATAGCTTCATGTACCTTCTTTCTCCCCAGCTCCACTGACTTCTCCCACAGTTGGGGGGTGGCTGGTGGCCAAAATTAATAGCCTGAGTCATAGTAGGATGTCTCTGCGTACTGTGTGTAGTATATGTCTTGTTTTGCTCTTTGTACACTTAGAATCCAGTGTGACTTTTTGACTGAACCCATTTGTAAGTCTCTCTGTCTTTCTCTACCTTGGTCTTTCTTAGAAGTGTCCTAGTGCTTGCTGTCTGGGCTGCTACATCTGTGCCAGGTGTGGGAGGAATGAGTGAGGATGGGGACACATGTACACGCTCACACTCACACTCTCTCCCTGTCCTTCATTCAAATGTCCACAAGCTTCCTCCTTCACATTTCCTAAAAGTTAAGTAGGTTCTTAAAAGGGAAAGAAACCAGGCCATCAAGTACCTGGTTTGGATAAGGTAGATCGGGACCAAAGGGATTATTAGAGCAAAGTTAGAATGGTTAGGGGCGTTCTTGGATTCTTTGATATCAGAGGGAATATCAGGGCTCCCCATAGCTTTGGGGGAATTTCATAAAGGGAAATGGAGAGCAGAGGTAATGTTCACCGTGGCTAGTATCCTTCCAGCATTATCATGGCAACAGTCCCCAGGGATGTCACCATGGAAATTAGCCCTGGAGCTTGAAGTTCAGGTTGTACCAAATGCTTACTGAAGGTTAAACAGGTTGGTCATCTTTGGACCCTGATCTCCAGCCCCCATTAGCATCAGTCAGCACACATAATGGAAAACCATAGCATGATGCCAGGACCTTTCCTACACAAATGGAGTAGGAGATGGCAAGAAGGCTTGGCGTGGGTTGAAGAAGAACAAAGGACCCAGACTGTGGGACTCTCAGGACAGGCCCCTGTGGAGGTTGGAAGGATGAGGGAGGTCAGAAGGATGGGGGGGGGAATTGCTATTTCTGAAAATGGGACTGAGCTTGGAAAAAAAGGAGCGATGGAAGCCTTTTAGTTCTCTCCAGAAACACTTGCAGAAATGCCATGCGTGCACGCGCATGTGTGCACGTGTGTGTGTGTGTGTGTGTGTGTGTGTGTGTGTGTGTGGTAGGGGGAAGTAAAGTGAGGAAGAAGAAGGAAAAGCCATGACAGGGATCTTATGCAGGTTTATAATGCAATTCATTGAGCACTTTGGGTGTGGTCCTGGAATCATATTGCTGGAGTTTAAGGCTGTGCTGTACCGTTTCTCAGCTGTGTGACTGTGGACAAGCTAACTGACCTCTTTGAGCCTCAGTTTCCTCATCAGTAAATGGGAATAATAATAGTACCTATCTCTTAGGATTTTTTATGAGCATTAAATGAGATAATGCATATAAACTGCTTAGCACAATGACAGGCACAATCCTAGCTGCTCAGGAGGCTGAGGCAGGAGGACCACAAATTCAAGACCAGCTTGAACAACTTAGTGAGAACTTTTCTCAAAAACGAAAGGATGGGGAATGTAGTTCACAGGTAGAGAGTTTGCCTAGCATGTGGGAGGCCCTAGGTTCTATCCCCCCTATTGAAAAGTTAGATGACCTTTTTACTTTATAGGCTGTCTCTCCATGAGGTAAAAATTGGGAAATGGGTAACACTTTCTCCTCTTACTGATTGTTTCATCCAAACCTTCAGGTTCCTTATATCTTCTTGTTCTCATCTTCATCAATATTTATGTTTATTGAACAAATATTTATGAAGAATGTCCTGTGGGCAAGAGACTCTGGTGTTGGGGATTTTGAAGAAGTTCCTGTCTCAAGAAATCTTGGGCTGGGCATGGTGGCACATGCCTGTAATCCCAGGACTTGGGAGACAGAGGCAGGAGGATTGCTGAGAGTTTGAAGCCAGCCTGGGCTACATAGTGAGCCCTTGTCTCAAAAAAAAAAAGAAAGAAAGAAATTCTGGTTCTAGGTGATCCACAGCAGACTGCATGCACTGTGCTAACTGTGTATTTACACCCCCATATCCCAATAAGGAACCCTCCCCACAACATACTGCAGTTTGATTCAAAGATGTGTGTTGTGAAAGATGTAAATAATGGTGGTATTTCCCACGTGAATAGCCCAGGGGCAAGAAAGTAGAAAATACTGGTCTAGTTATTCTCATGAAAAGACTGGACAAAATTAATTCATCCTGAGAATACACCACAGAAAATCAAAAGGAATTTACACTTTGAACTGAAATAAGAACCTTGGGGGCTGGGAATTTATTTAGCTCAGTGGTTACGGTGCTTGCCTTGAAAGTACAAGGCCTGGGTTTGATCCCCAGCACCAAAAAAAAAAAGAACCTTGGGGCTGGGGATTTTGTTTTGGGGGGGTGCTGGGGATTTAGCTCAGTGGTTAGACTGCTTGCCTTGCAAGCACAAAGCCCTGATTTCGATCCCCAGCACCAAAAAAGAAATAAGAACCTTAAGATAAAGTGGTAAAAAGCTATATTTGGAGTTTAAGGGCCCAGTCAAGAGTAGGAAAGTAGGTAGTAGGTCTTCCCAGAATCCCTAAAAGCATAAGGTATGTCACATGGTTTTTTGATCATTGGATTATCAAATGTACCCAACTTTAGTTCTTGGACATCTCTTATCTTCACAGGTCTGAGAACCTGACTCCTTCCCTGTCTGCTCTATTCCTTCTCCCCGGCCCAGGCTAGGGAAAGAGGGCTCCTCAGGCAATAGTTGCCTTCAGCATTTGGAGAGCGCCCTCCATTTTAAGGTGTCCACAGAGCTTTCTGGAATCCTACAGCTGGGAGTGTTTTTGAGAGTGTGTGGATGTGGGTGTGTTGGTGCCCATGTTCCCAGGAGGGAAAGAGGGAGGGGCAAGGTTGGCTGGAGAGTTATATTTAGTCCTGTTTGGCTGGATGCCTGGCTTGGTGGAGCATGGCTGGAGAAGAGATGAGAGTCACTGGCCTGAGGTGGACGTGTTTTGTTTTTGTTTCTTGGCCACTGGGTAGGTGAAACATTGAAGTGCATTACAATTAAAGAATTAAAGTAGATTTTTTTGTTTGTTTGTTTGTTTGTTTTTGTTTTTTGTGGTGCCGGGGATCGAACTCAGGCAAGCACTCTAATCACTGAGCTAAATCCCCAGCTGCTAAAGTAGATTTTTAAAATGACAAAAAAATTATGTAATTATATCACTAATACATTTTAATTGTTGACAAAGTTAAAATAGAAGAAACTAAAATCACTCAAAATCTTACTACCCTAAGAAAAGCAATTAGTAATTTGTTATGTTTTTTCCCTGCATATATACATGTATTAATTTTAATAAAACTTTGTATATAAAACATATGTGTATAATAAATATAATTTTGGGGAGTACTGGGAATTTAACCTAGAGCATTGTGCGTGCTAAGCATGTACTCTTTCACTGAGTACAGCCTGGTCCTATATGTTTTGTGTAACCTATTTTTTTCAACCAACAAGACATGACTATTTTTATTATTCATTTATGTTTTGAGACATAGTCTCATTATGTAGTTCAGGCTGGTCTTGAACTCACTGCGTAGCCCACTGCTGGCCTCAAACTTGTGCTGATCCCCCTACCTCAGCCTCCTGAGTGCTGGGAGTAGAGACACTCACCACCACACCTGGCTTTTCTTTCTTTCGTGGTGCTGGGGATCAAACCCAGGGCCACTAGGGATCAAACCCAGAGCCCTATGCATGCCAGGTAAGTCCCCTATCATTCAGCTACATTCTTAGTCCCATTAAATCTTTTTACATAAATTTACATGTTATTTTACAATATTTAATTTAATATCTGAATAAACTTTACCTGCACATGTGACAAAGTTTAAATGATAGAAAAAGGTATGAACTGGGCATGGTAGCACACCTATAATCTCAGCTATTTGAGAGGCTGAAGTAGGAGGATCAGAAGTTGGAAGCGAGCCTGAGCACTGACTGAGCAAGAACCTGCCTCAAAATAAAAAGCAAAAAGGGCTGGAGATATAGGGCTGGACTATATCTCCAGTGTGATAGCTTTGGGTTCAATCCTTAGTACCACCACCCCCAAAAAAGTTTTCATTTTAGAAACTTATAGTCTAACTTTTTTTAAAAACCCTACTATCCAAGAATAACAACTATGAACATGTTTTTCTATGCAAAGTGCACATATATACCTACATACTATACATATATATGCATATATTTACAGAAATGGAATCATCCTTTACATACTCTTATTGCAATAGTATTTTTGCTTTCTTATACTTTTTTGATTTTTGAGACAGGGTCTCACTATGTACTCTTGGTTAGCCTTGAACTTGCCATGTAGCCCGGGCTGGCCTTTAATTCTAGACCCTTCTGCTTCAGCCTCCTAAGTGCCGAGTTTACAGATATGTGCCACCATGCCCAGTTTCTTTTTTTTTTGGCACTGGGGATCGAACTCAGGGCCTTGTGTTTGCAAGGCAAGCACTCTTACCACTGAGCTAAATCCCCAGCCCTCAGTTTCTTTTTTTTGAGGTGGGGATTGAACTCAGGGACTTATCCTTGCAAGGCAAGCACTCTAACCACTGAGCTAAATCCCCAGCCCCTCATGCTCAGTTTCATACTATGGTTTTGTTTTGTTTTGTTTTGTTTTTTTTGGTGCTGGGGATCAAACTCGGGGCCTCGAGCTTGTGAGGCAAGCACTCTAACCACTGAGCTAAATTACCAGCTCCCCAGTTTCATACTATTTTTAAAACACATTTTGCTTAACAGTATTTTGTGCTCAATTTGTTAGGTCATTACATATTATACAACATCACCTATAATGTCTTATATTTTTAATTTAAAAACAGTGTTATTATAAAACATTTAAGTATCACAGATAAAATGAAGAAAGTATAAGTTCCTGTTATTCTACTCCCCAACAGTAACTCTGGACAGTTAACCAATAACAGATGCACTTTATATTCTTTCATGTCTGTTTTCTGTTTTCATTTTTGTTTTTAGTTTTTTGGGTTTTGTTTGTTTGTTTGAGTGGGTCTCACTGTGTATTCTAGGCTGACTTTAACGAACTGTGTAGCCCAGGCTGGTGAACTTGTGATCCTCCTGCCTCAGCCTTTTGAGTGCTGGCATTACAGACATGTGCCACCATGCCCAGCTCCGTATCTTTTCCTTTCTCTTTTCCTTTCCTTTCCTTTCCTTTCTTTCCTTCCTGTTGTTGATGTGTTTTTTTGTGTTTTTTGTTGTTGTTGTTGTTGTTGTTTTTTGAGACTATGTTTTGCTATGTAGTTCAGGCTGGCCTTGAGCTCACGTAGCTCAGGCTGGCTTGGATTCACTTGGATTCCTTCTGCCTCAGCCCTCCCAAGTACTGGGATTACAGGCATGCATCACCACGACCAGCCGACCAGATCTGTTTTCTAAGGCTGTTGTAGCTATATACTTTTAAAAATATATAATCCCATCATACACTGTTTTTTCAGAGTTGGTGATTGAACTTAGTGCTTCACACGTGCTAGACAAGTGATCTACCACTGAGCCACGTCTCCAACCCCATTGTGTACATTATTTTTAAATTTTCTTTTTTCTTTTTGGTTCTGGGGATTGAATGCAGGGCCTTGTGCTTGGTAGGCAAGCACTCTATCACTTGAGCTAAATGCCCAGCCAATTTTTCAATTAACAATTGATCTTGGACATGTCAATATATATATAAAACAACCTCACTCATTTTAATGGAGTTATAGTCTACTGCTTCTTCTTTTTTTAATGATACTGAGGATGGAACCCAGGGACTCATGCATGCTGAGAATATGCTCTGCCACTGAGCCACATGGCTCCCCACACTCCAGCTTCTTCCTCCCCGCCCCAGCTTCTTCCTAATGGATGTTTGAATTACTTTTTTTTTTTTTTTTTT
>PVJO010020731.1:0-31418 GCA_004026905.1 Hystrix cristata
CAGGAGGCCAAAACTGTGGGATTTTCAGAAAAGAATTTAAAATAAACATAATGGAAACCAACATTAATTCTCTCACAAGCACTCGGTAATTCGCATGGGAAGCCTGGTGCTGGTGGCCACTACCTGGTCCTGGTCACTGTAGGCAGGTCCTCTGAGTCTCTGCTCCATATGGCTGATGGCTGACAAGCCCAGGTGCTCTCTGGGAGAATGTGGTGACACCTCCTGGCTCGCCACCAGGTGACTGCAATAAAGTAAAGGACAAACCACAAAGGAAAGAAGCCTCTCTGGGAGAGGATCTAGCTGAGTAGTTTATTAAAAAAAAAAAGAGTGGGTGAGGGTTGGAGTACGTGAAGTGGTGCTGCAGAAACGGGCTGCATCCCACAGCCTCGGTGCCTCATTTTGGGGGAGGTGACTCTGTTTCCTCTCCCACAGAGCTGGACACCTGTAGGAGCCTGTGCCACACAGAGCCCCACAGCTTGGCTATTCTGTGGCCTGTGCTTTCTTTATTTTTCCTGTGGAGGCTCAGGTGACTGCCTGTCTTCATCCTTCAGCAAGGCTGCTGCTTACCGGGATGTTCAGGAGTGTGCTGTGCCGAAAGCAGAGGACACAGGCTTCCAGCCAGTCCTAGGCATGTCCTGGGCAGGGTGGCGCCTCTGGGGGTGGCAGGGTGGAGGCATCCCTGCCACGCATGCTGAATCCACTGCCCCTGCTCTGGAGCCAGAAAACGATGGTGCGGTCTTGCTGACACAGTCTTATTCCTGTGCTACCACTGTGTATGGGCTAGATGCAGTGACCAATGAAAAGAGAAAGACAGCGAGGGACATGGGAAACATCCTTCCAGTGTCAAGAGGTTACACTTCATGAAATCCACTAAAATATAAAATATTCCAGTATGACTTTCTGGGATTGCGTTTCTCTTTTACTTCTATTACGACAGCCATATTTTTAAAAGCACTTTATGAAAGATTTTTTAAAACTCCCCAATTATATATTTAGCCAGTAGTCCTTAATTATAGACTATCACATAATTACATAATTATGGACTTTTAGAAATGCTTATTATTTACTCCATAGTCCATAAAGAGCTGTTATGGACTAATCTGCAATTGTGTAATTAGGGACGCTATAATGTGCATGCTATTCATTGAATAGTTTGAAACAGTACAGTCTGTCATGTCAAGATTATTCAAGGGACATTCTGGTTCCCAGGTCAGCCATGTGCTGGAGGGCAGGGACATGGCTGACCCATCCTCATTGGGCAGGAGCTCAAAGATGGACTTCCCTGGGAACAAACACACTGATGCCATCATCGGTCGTTTTTATGGACATTTTAGAATAGAGACCATGTTTCAACCCAAAAGTCATTGTCAAAACATCTAAGAGGAAACTCACTTTATTTTTTAAAATTGATATTTACGTGGATTCAAGATAATGTTCCTACTGTTGTTAGCAGCAGCCACAGGACACTGTTAGGATAGAGCTAAACAATGCCCCTGACACTCGTAACCTTTGCAACTCTATCCCATGTGTTTGTTGAATTTAGGAGATGCGTGTGGCAGATACTTCCTGATACTGGAATTTATTTTAAAGAACACAAGAATGCTGCCTGGGACTCATGGGTGATGGGGTACAAGATGAGTGAAGGCACTTTCCATATCATTTCCCCAATGCAGGTGTGGTACACGCTCAGCGCAGGGAACACACTTATTTTGTCCCCTCCTGCACTGTACCCAAAGGGCAATGGACACTGGCTTGCAGGGCTACTCTACTTGGAGGTGGTGGCTGGGATCAGGAGGTGGCCGTCCACTCTGCCAGGTGGTCAGGCTTTACTGCCTGCAGCATTCCTTTGGTCCGGCAAGGACTGGCTGCCCTCAGTGAGTGCCTCTGCTCTGGCACCCGGATGTCATTTGGAGGGAAACCCTGTGGGAAATGAGGTCTTTTTTATATAAAGTCTTTTTTTTTCTTCTTCTTCTTCCCTTTTTTATTAGTGTATGTTTTATTAGTGTAATACATAATTTGCACTCATTGTGGGGATTGCTACATATACATATTGCATTTTGAGCCTTTTTACCTCTCTCCTCTCCATTCTCTCTGGTCTCCCACCATCCCCAGATCCCCTTCCCATCTCCACAAAGTCTATCTCCCTGTTCCTTACTGTCTGTCTTTTGTTTTGCTCCTAAATTATGTGTACTTTGGGTTTCTCACATAAAAGAAACTATGCGATATATATCTTTCTATGTCTGATTTATTTCACTTAGCATTATGGTCTCAAAGTGCATCCATTTTCAGTGAATGACTCAAATTCATACTTCCTTATGGTGGAGTAGTACTCCATTATGTACAAATACCACATTTTCCTCATGCATTTATTTGTTGATGGTCATGTATGTAATAGTTAAATCCTAAAAGTGATTCAACTATTACAGTATAAGATTGTGCTGGAGAGCAGATTTAAGATTTAACTACTACAATATAAGTGGTGCTACTATCAACATGGGCATGCATGTATTAGTGTAATATGATGTCTTCAGATCTTTTGAAAAGATACCTAGAGAAAGGTATAGCTAGGTCAAATGGAATCACATCCTTTAGCTTTCCGAGGCATCTCAGACTGATTTCCATAGTGGTTACAGTAGTTTATATTCCCTCCAACAATGTAGAGGGATTCCTTTTTCCCTACAAACTCATTAGGATTTTTTTAAAATTCATGGTGATAGTCATATTTTCTGGAGTAAAAGCTATCTCAGTGTTGTTTTGATTTGTATTTCTCCAATGGACAAAGATGCTGAGTACTTTTTCATATACCCATTGGCCATTTGTATCTCTTTTGAGAGGTGTCTATTCATTTCAATTGCCAATTTTCTTTATTGGGTTTTCTATTCTGGAGTGTCTAATTTTTTTTGTGCTCTTTATATATTCTAGATATTAGTCCTCTATCTGAGACACAGCAGGCACAATTTTTCCTCCATTTTGTAGGTTGTTAGTTCCTGGAGGGAAGACAAGATTTAAATCAGATTAAGAAGTAGATGTGGTGGTGCATGCCTGTAATCACAGCACCATGGGAGGCCGAGTCAGGAGGATTGCAAGTCATAGCCCAGCCTGCCCAATTTAGAGACTTAATGAGACAATATCTCAAAATATAAAAAAGTAGGAGTTGGGATTTAGCTCAGTGGTAGAGCACTTGCCTAGCAAGCACAAGGCCCTGAGTTCGATCACTGGCACCTCTCTCAAAACACACAGACACACATACACACACACAGACACACACACACAGACACACACACACACACACACACACACACACACATATATATATATATCTGGGAATGTAGCTTAGTGGAAAGGTCTTGGATTTAATCCCCAGAACTGTGAAAAAAACAATAAAAGTAAAAGCAAACTCCGGACCTCGGGGAATAGTATCTCATCTGTTACTTCATTGACTTTGTGGGGAGAGAAAGCCCAAACACACAGAAAAAGTCTCTAATTCTCCTTTCATTCTATAAGAACTTCAGACTTACAGGAAGAAGTGTCTGCCCCCAGATTAGAAATTTCCATCATGCAGTTTCTAAAAGTGAAATTGTTTTCCTCAGAAAAAAAGGGGAAGTTGCTTATTATCTTCTCAGTTGCTTCACACCAAGTGTCCCAGGGAAGATCCTTTTCCCACACCATCAGGGGGTATTTTGATTCTGAAATAACACGTGGAGGACAAAAACAAAAATAAAACTGTATTTTGAACTGCTGGTGGAATGTGACCCTCAAGCACATGGGCCTCTTAACCTGGGGCTCATCAGAACTTCTCATATTCTAAAGACACAAGAGAAATGCATGGCAGGACATCCTTCCAGGAAATGAAAAGTGCAAACGTTAAAAATGCCATTCAAGGAGCCCAGTGGATGCTTCGTGGTTTACGGATGAGGAAGAGAGCCTGTGAGGATAGAAGCCCGAGGTCTCTGGATCAGCCTTTGAGGGGAGAGAGGATCAGCTTTTCGAGGCTAATGTGCATCCAACGATGGGCCCAAGATTTGGAAGCACTTGCAGGAAGCAGCATGGACAATTAGAAAACAAAACAAAAACCAGGATTAGAAAGATGCTGGTTCACTTCAAGACTTCAGAGAAAACATCTTCCCTTGTCACCGAATTAGGCAAATAAACAGATGTGATTAAAGGAGCAAGGTTTAGAGTTTTAATTAGCATAAATTCACAACAGTTTGTCAGTAAGTGCACTTTTGCAAAGACATCATACTGTGCTTATGATTTCAAGTAGATCCAAATGGACATGACCCATATAATCCAGGCACAAAATCCTGCTCCATCTTCCACAAGACCCTGCAGCTGATAGTATTGCAGCTCTCTGCTTGAGCTGCATTGTACGAAGTCATGTCACATTTAGTAACTGTACTTCCATGTGAGTAGCGGTTTCTTGAGGGTTCATTAGTTGTGTGCAACACAATTTCATTTTCAAGAAGTATTATGGAGAGCAAAAATGTCAGTAGTTTTTTTTTTGGGGGGGAGGGTCTGGTGGTCCATGTGTCATATACATGAATTTCCGCAGAACCTAAAGTTAAATCTTCTGCAAAAAAAGAAGAAGGAGATGATGGTTTAGAGAAATCTGTCTTCTCAAACGTAGTATTTACCCACAAAGTTCTGTAAATGACCTCATTCTAAGTGATTCCTTGACCCTGGAGAATTAGTTCACAGATTTGGCCACTTAGTACAGAGTAAAATGAAAGAATGGGGGAAAAGAAACACTTTGCTTCACACTTTTGGTGGCTCCATTTATTAATCATATTGTGCCATTATTTTGTCTTTCTTCCATAGAGGCCAACTTTTCAGAACACAAAACTTTTCAGTACACGAAATTTTTTCAGCTAATATGGTGGTGCGCATTTGTAATTCCAGCACTCTGAGAGACTGAGGCAGGAGGATGGAAAGTTTGAGTCTGCCTTGGGGAACCTAACAACTTGCTGAGTCCCTGCCTCAAAATAAATAAATAAATAAATAAATAAATAATAAATAAATAAAGGCTAGGGATGTAGCTCAGTGCAAAGGCCCTAGGTTCAATCCCCAGGACAGGAAAAAGAATATTTTTTTTCCTCAATAATCATCTGTAAGTATCTATTCAAGTCATAGGATCCTGAAATATTTTATTTCTCAGGAGCAAAAAGTACCAATGCAGTTTAGTTTTAATCCATGTTTTATCTTTTGGCTGAATTCCTTGGCCCACGGTGGGAAGCAAAGGTGGTTCTGCTATTTCTTAAAGATACTGAGATTTTCCTCCGCAATAGGCACGCTAGAAAGCCCTGGGAACTTAGGGGAATCCAAATACTTCTTCACTCAAGGAACAGACAGGTTAGGACACAAAAATAATTTGCGTTTGAAGAGATGGACATGCTTATTTCCCTAGTTTGATCCTTATGTGTCATGTACATGTATCAGATTATGTTCCACAAAGCTGTAGAAATATTTTGTCTATTTTTTTTAAAAGTAAATAAATACCTAAAAAATAAAAATGCACAGTTTAGGGAAGGGGCAAGCACGCATATGGAAAGTATTTCACTGAGTGTCTGGATGGACAGGCAGCGCAGAGGCTCATGGGAAAAGGAATACTGAGGATTGTAGGAGGGAGTTGCTGTGGGACCTAAGGCATGGTGTAAGTAGTTTCACGGTAAATAGAGCAATGTCTGCTTGTGTAGACCTGAGTTTGTTCCCCAGTACCAATCATAAATAAGTAGATAAATAAGTAAATAAATAAAAACTGGTTCAACAGACATTGTTTGTTTTGAGGACATTAAATCAAAAAGCTTACAAGCCCCAAAGTCAACAGTGCGTTGTGAAGCCGAATATACATTTACAGAGTCTCAGCAAACAGATCCATTCCTGGCTGACTATGGGCTGTTTATGTAGGGGCACAGGGCGATATTGCAGATGGCAGCCGAGACACAGGCCCAGGTCAGGAGGTGAGTGCACAAAGGATCACGTTTAAATACACCTAGAACCCAAATCCAAGTACACATTCACCTGCTTGTGAACTAGACATAATCGTGCACGGTCGCCGGGACTAATATTCCTAATAAAGCACTCTTTTTTAACAAAACTGAAAATCAATAATAGGAGAAGTTTCAAGATTGACACCAGCTTTTTGAGAAACTGGAAATAGATCTTCCTGTCAAAGACGAACATGCTCCTCTCTGTCTAGACTGCACTGGGAGCAAAATTATCCGATTTTCATTTCCTCAATTTCACTCCACAGTGGTAGGACGTGTGAGTATTGATTCATCTGCTGAAACAAAAAGCAGAAGGGCTCCTCGCCACAGCAGGGTCAGAAGGGTTTGTGGGTGTCTAATTATATCCAGAGAGTGTGTATAAATCTTTCCTAGTTGGCATGAGAGCAGTGAGTCCAAAGGCATCATTAGAGCCCTTTACGCCATCGCCCCTCTCCTCCTCTTCTGTTTTATGGGAGGTCATAGATCCTAGAGTTAATATTATCACGCTTCACAGATTTTCAAATTTGTATCGGAAATAAGATTTGCTGCATGAGAAGACTAGCATGCTTCACTGTTTGCACAAGCGAATCTATAAATATGTATCACAGCTGTCTTGCTATACACATATTCCAAGCATAAACTAACAAGAACCAAGCACACACTCTTCTCCTGCCCTCCAGCCCTCTCGAATGACCAGCATTCTGGCCTGTCAAATATTTGCAGTCCAGGAACATATCTGATTTTTCAAGCTCTGTTATGATATCAAGTGAATTTAGTATTCTACACAAAAATAGATTTTATGAAAAGAAGGAATATAATTTTATATAATCAAGTTAAATATTGAAGTTAGGACATGCCAATATATTATTTGCTTAAAGTTGGGCTCTATTCTTCAATTACCTTCCAACTTCAGGCAAAGCACATTATTGTTATGTTGCTTTTTCATACTTTTAATTAAAAAATTTGTATATTTCAGAAATAGAAGAAAACAAGAAATATCACCAAAATAAATTAATAAAGCCCTTATCTCAAAACTACCAAGTTTTGGCCAGTAGCTTCAGGAATGAGACAGAGTGCATAATTAGCAAAGGAATCAACTGGCAAGAGCCCAGTTTTGATATCCTTTATTGCTAAAAGGTAAAGGCACGACATGGGATTTTTGTTCTGTCATGTTTCTGTCTGACTTACACACATGTAAACCACAGAATGTTTTTGCAGCCTGTTTTGTTTGCTCATGGACATTTTTTCAAGTCAGCGAATGTGGTTTACATCATTCTTTTTAATAGCTTAGTGGGATAGATGTGCTGTAATTTATTTAAAAGATTTCCTTCGATGAACATTTAGATCGATTCCAGTTTCCTCTAATATAAATAATGTCATAATGAACATCATTGTGTTTATATCTTTTTTGACTTATCTAATTCTTCCCATTAAATGTGGCAGAGTTAAACTTGACTGTTAAAAGTAAACTAATTTTAAATTTTGATCACCTTGATATGTTTTGTCAAGTCATCAAATCATACACAACCTATAGAATTCACTCTCATTCTGACTGACATGAGATCAGTTACCTAGATTTTTTTTTCTTTGTCTTTTCTTGTAGGATAACAGAGGACAAAATTTCAAAGTCACTTTATTTGTAGTTCTTTGATTACTGGTAAAGTAGAACATCTTTTCACATTGTATTGGTCACTTGCATTTCTTTTCCTGTGAATTCTCTATCAATTTGCCTTCCATGCATTTTGCAATTAAAGAGTTCGTTTCTATTTATTAATATGAAAACCATGTTGGCTGTAGAAGCCCTATGTTGTTGTTTACATCAGGGTCTTTTCTGACTCCCAGTTTATTTTAGTATGAAATGTGGTGCCGTGTTCCAGCTTTAGTTTTTACACCATCCCATCGTTGATTGATCAATATTTTTTTCCTGATGATTTGAAATGCAATTATTTCATCTAATAAATTTTTCTTTTGACTGAAGTCACTATTGTGGCAGGTGACTCCGCATTGTCACATTATAGTTTGGGGACACATAGTTGGAGGTGAAAGTTATCCCCACATTACTCCTTTGCTCTTCTCCGTAGTGGTGAAACATAAAATTTACTAGATATAGGCTATTTAAAGACATATCTATGAGAATGCTTATTTCAATGATAATCAAAATTTAGAACTAACATAATTGTCTAGCAAAATGCAATCATTTAAGTAAATTCTAGAACAGCTCCAATGTGGAATGCTCTACAGGTGTGTGATGCATGGACACTGACACAAAACAGGAGCAACACCTGAGGGATGCTTACTTCCTGTGTCCAGGTGGACCAGGTCCAGGACAGAGCACAAGCCTTCACCTTCCCTCTGATGGAAAGACCTCAAGTGTCATTTTAACATTTAAAATAATAAAATGTGGCTCAGGGTGTGGCTCATTTGCCTAGCGTGGACAAGGCCCTGGGTCCCATCCTCAGCACCGTGGGAAGAAAGCATTAGCACTGGAGCTGAAGTACAAGAAGGAGGACACCAGCAAGGCAGGCACTGTAAGGCATTGTACAGTGGAGCAGGGCAGGGGCAGATGGCTCAGCAAGCTGTAGCAGGCAGATTGGTCAGCTGTAGCAGCCTTGGGGTCATAGAATGTTTGGAAAGTGTCGAGTCTCATAGCATCAGGGGCAGAAAGGGAGTTTTCCTGGCTCATATGTCCCCAAAACTATTGCCCGGTCTTTATATCATTGGAAGCAAGTTGGAACTTTTCCCCTGACCTGGCTCCCAAAAGCTTACTCCACTTTGAACTGGATAGAGGACAGGCAGTAAAGCCCACAGCTTGGATGTGCTGTGAGTGGAGGGAGGAGAAGGTGGACACGTAGAGAGAAATCAGAATAAATAAAGACATCTGTGGGGAAAACAACCCTCCCGAATGACAAATACACGAAGACTCACACAGTGCAGATCACACAAACCCCTGGACACGTGAGTGTGTGTACACACAAACACACATGTAGGCATAAAAACACACATGTAAACATGCATATATGGATGCACACATATGTGCATGAGTACACACAACACACACACACACACACACACACACACACCCCAGTTACTGATGTTCACCTCTTTCCTTCCTCTGTCATCAACAGAAGAGTTTAACCAAGACTCACCAGACTTTCAAGAAGCCCGGAGACCAAAAGAGAAGGGTGGAGAGGGCCATGAGGAGGGACGTAGGGCTTCAGAATCTCCTCCCTCCCACCCATCTGGACTCTTGTCCTGCACAGCAGCAGGGAGACCTCCCTTCACACCCAGACCCCTGGGCGCGCTCTTCTGGTGAGCCTGGATGTTGGAGAGATGGCCCAGCGCTAATGCCAGACAGCCCAGCAGTGCTGGCAAAACAATGCAGAGCAAAGCAGTGGCACAAAGACCCCAAACACTGGAATCCCAATCCACAAAAGTAGGCCAGGATCTATGTACCAAACCTGAACAGGCCTTGTCCTGCAGGACTGAGACATTGAAATAGGACTCAAGAGAGCCACAACAGTAGAAAATGTCCAAGGTACAACTGAAAAGCACCAAGGCACCAACCAGGACAAGTTGCAACTTGCACAAAAACACAAGTCAGCTGAAACAAACACTGAGATGCACCAGTGCTGGAATTACAGGAGTTTGATACAAGGATGGCAAACAGAGATCGTACAAGAGCTGTAAATTCAAGTAGCAAAACATGGACACCAGTAGGCTGAGGCAAATCACATCCATGTACTGTATTACTCAAAAATCACTAGGAAAACTATATGCAAAGATGAATTCACAAACACTATAAATAAGGAGAAATAATAAGGTTCAAGTAATTCACAGGAAAGCAAAATCTATAATAAAATGAACAAAATAGAGAAACAAAGGAATAAGAAACAATCAGAAAACATATATTAATATAGCAGACTTTGTCACTGAAATTTAAATCACTTCCTTAAATATAAATAGTTGGAATACACAGGTCAAAATTCAGAAGTTGCAGAGTGCACGAAAATATATAACCTAAAAATATGCTACTTACAGAAGTTCTTCCTGGTCCTTTGGGCCCCGGTTCTAAGACCTCCATGGGTGCCTGAATCCACGGATAATATTTCATTCCTATAATAAAGTTTAATTTATAAGTTAGATACAGTATGGACTAAAATAACCAATAATAAAATAAAACAATTACAATAGCATACTCTAATAAGAGGTGACTGTGTTCTCTTTCTCTCAAAATATCTTATGCACAGGAGATCTCAGCAGCCTCAGCATTTTTTTTCCCTTTCCTTATTAAGTTGAGAACTTTTTTTTTCTCAAGTAAAGGAGGCACTTTATGGATTCTCTTTGGCATCACTGATCCTGCACTTTGGGGTCATAATTAAGTAGCATAAGGGTCAGTGAATTATGCAATAGCAGAGCAGTCAATCTGATAACTAAGACAGCTACTAGAAGGCAGGTAGTATATGCACCATGGACACTCTGGGCAATAGGATGATTCCTATCCTGGATAGGGTGGAGTAAGACGGCACAAGGTTTCTTCATGCTACTCCTAAGAATGTACAACTTAAAACTTACAAATTGTTCAGTTCCAAATTGTCCACTTAATATTTTCAGACTGTGGTTGGAAAATAAAATCATGGATGGTGGAACCTCGTAATGAATTCACTTTGAGTTCAGTGATATAGGTAGGTTGAAGGAAAATAATAGAAAAAAATACAAAGAAAATAATATATTAGAAAGCAAGAGTTGCTACATTATCTTTTAAATCAGTCTTTAAAAATCGGTATATGTTAGTAATATATAATAATTACATTTGTTTGGGGAAATTGATATATATCATTTTCAATATCCATTCTGTCCCTCCCTATTCTCCTTTCCCTCCCCTTCCCCGGATCCCCTTCTTCAACTCCAAAAAAATTCTACCTCCCCATCTCCTACAACTTCCTCATTTTATTCTTTATTTATATTTTGTGCCTCTCAAATAAGAGAAACCACGTGATATTTAACCTTCTGGGTCTGACTTATTGCAATTAATATTATGGTCTCCAGGCTCATTTATTGTTCTGCAAATGACTTGAATTCATCCTTCTGTATGGTTAGCTAACTGTTCATTGGGTATATATGCCACATTTTCTTGATAATGTCTTTAGAAAAAAGAAAACTCAGTGAGGTAGTGCAAAAACATAGCACTGTTCAAGTACGTGCATCAGGTAGCTGAGTCTAGAAATGTGCAAAAAGTAGAACCTATAGAGTGGGAAAGGGAAAAATGGGCATCTACAATTTCAGTTGAGGAAGTTAGCAGCTCCCAACCTCAGCAACTGGTGGAATTATTACACAGAAGAGCACTAAGAATGTAGAAGACGTGCGCATACAATCAACCAACAGGATTCAGTTCACATGCACAGAACCACTCTGTGTACCTGATCCATGTGCAAGATCTACTCTAGGCCATGAGTGTAGAACCAACCTCTGTATGGCAGCCAATAATCTTTAAAGAAATTAAATTAATAGCTAAAAGCTCCCAGAAAAAAGTGTCTCTAGACCCAGAAGTTTTCACTGGAGAATTCTATCAAATGTTTGAAGAAATAGCATCATGTTTACACATTCTCTTCCAAAAATCCATAAGGGAGAAACTCAAAATTCATTTTATGTGGCTAACATTACTCATCGAGTTCAGATAAATATAGTAGAAAAATCACACAAACCAATATCTCTTTAGAATTTAGGACAAACTTCTCATCTAAATGTCAGCAAGGCGAACTGAACAGCTACATTAAAAAAGAGAAAAAGAACCAGAAGACAAAATGAAAAAAATGGAAATAAGGATGGGAAGAGAGGTTGAAGAGAGGGGAGGGAATTGGGAAAAAAAGAAGAATCAAGATATAGCATGTACAGGTACAAATTCCCTATGATGAATGTTATCATTATGCATATCTAAAATATATCAATAAAATTAATTTTAAAAAATAAAGGAGAAAAAAAGAAAGAGAAAAAATTATTAACATGATGAACTGGGACTTCTTTCAGACATGAAGTTTAGGGAAATACTGAATAATCAGTCAGTTAATTATTTTATGATCTGTAATCATTCTCAAAAGCATTTTACTGGAAATGCACCACAAAATAGGCAAAAGAAAAAGAAATCACATAATTATACCAGTTGATACAGAAAAAGCACTTGACAAAATCCAACATGCACCCATACTAAAGAAAATTCAACCAATAGAACCAGAAGAGAATTACCTCAACTTGATAAACCAGAAAAAATCTACAACTAACTTCATACTTAATGATGAAAGATGGAACGTTCCCTCCCAATGTCAAACCAAGTAAATATCACAAATTTTCCTCCCCAAATAGTACATTATTGCCCATCATCATATATACAGCTTCATGCCAACATAATAGAAAGTTATGTGTAAAAATATTTTTCTTATATAACTTAAAATTAGAAACTTTTCCTTTGTGCAACAAAAAAGTTTAATTATTATTTCACAAAAAAATTGTTTTCAACAAAACAAAAATTTTCACATGTAGAAATTTCTATCAACAATAAACCAAACTAAAGAAACTTTCCTAAACCTTCATGGTTCTACAAAATTTCTTACTAAATGCTAATAAACTTCACTTTTCTAAACACATTTGAAGGCATTTTACAAAAAAATTCAGGGGCTACCTTAATATAAGAAACTACAAATATTAAAAATAAAACCCTTATGTAAGTGAAAGTGTGAGAAGAGGGAAATGAAAAGCAGGTAGTACAAAGTTTACAAAAAGACTAAAGTTCAATCACATAAGTTAGATTAAATGGAAAAGGTCTAAACAAATCAGTGAAATTTACAGAAATTGTCATATTGGATTTAAAGAGATACAACTCTGCTGTTAATAATAAACCTTCAAAAATAATACTTTCTTTTCATAATAAAACTAAAAAATTGAAAAAAGATACCCCGTGCAAACATGCATCAGGATCAAACTGGAGTGGCCTTATTAAATTTTTAAAAGTAGACCGGAGCAGTGAGGGAAAAGGTGAGAAGAGAGACTTCACCGGAGAGTGATGGTCTTAATGCAGTCAGAAGATGCAGCCACCCACGCGGATGAGCCTCACAAAGGAAATGAAAGAAAGACTTGTGGGACCAAAGGAGAAATGGACGAGGCCACAAACACAGTTGAGGACATTGAGGTCTCGCTCAGAAATCAATAAGACAACTAAACAGAAAATTTGGTGTGGATAATTGAAACGCAACTCATGAAATTACTGGACTCAGTTAATTTTTATGGAGCATTCTATCCAACAACAGCAGAATTTTTATCCTTTTTAAATGCAGGTGGAATTGGTTCCAAAGTAGGTCATAGTCTGGGTAACTGACGGATCTTAGGAAATGAAAGACAATTGAGATGAGACCAAGTGTTTCTCTGACCATAATGCAATTAAAATATCAGTAACAGAAATATATCTTAACATGATTCAGTGTTAAGAGATCGGATAATATATTTCTAAATAACACACAGGTCAAAGAGGAGAAAAAGTAGAAAATATTTTGAACTGAATGAAAATTTAAAAAAACAAAAAAGTGCAAAGATTGCAGCTAATGCAGAGCTCAGAGGGAAATTTCTAAGATTAGAGGTCAATATTATCTGAAATCAATAATTTAAGGTTCCGCTTTGGGAAACTAGGAAAGTAGAGTTAAATAAGCCCAAAATATGTAGAAAAATAATATGAGCAAGAGCAAAAACCAGTGTAATTGAAAACAAAAAATGATTAGAGAAAAATCAATGGTACCAAAAGTTGATTTTTAAGAGATGAATAAAATTGAAAAATTCTGGACAATGGTACAAATAAAATGATACAAATAGGTGGGGATAGTGGTGCACATTGGTAATCCCAGCACTCAGGTGGCTGAGGCAGGAGCATTACCCTGAGTTCGAGGCCAGGCTGGCCTACATCGTGAGTTTAAGGCCAGCCTAACCCACACAGGGAGAGCCTGTCTCAAAAAACAAAAGAAGATACAAATAAAACCATATTAAATAGGACTTTATCAAAATTAAAAATTGACCACACTATGAGACTGCTCCTCTTGTGTCTGCATCACATATCTTGTAGCAGAGGCACCTTTTGGCAAACAGCTTTGGGAATGTAGTCAGGTGCTCCCTCTGGACAAGGGACAGATGTGATCACTATTTCGTGTAATAAAAATGATGTCTCTCTCTGTGGCTGAGGGCCGGTTTCCTTGGTGATCACTATAAAATACTCTGGATTCCAAAGTTAGGTCCCTCAAGCATAAAATTGCTGTGGTGCAGCATCCACCTTCAGCCTTGTGGTCACTTCTGTAGATTCAGGGAAAAGTGAACACCCATGAAGTTCATGCTGCCTCCCTGCTGACTCATGAGGAGTAATAAATTTTACTGCTAAATCCGTTAAATTATGGCAAGCTAACTCGTTAGTCAGTAGGAGACAATCTCCTATCTTCATGGTTCTTGACAGTCACAATATCTAACAAGGATCTTATTCTCAGAATAGCCACAATATATAAAGAAAACTCGAAATTCAACACTATGAAAAAAGTCAAGAATTGAGCAAAGGAGCATGCAGATGGAAAGAGGCAGAGGAACAGAGGCTTGTTGTATTTGCCACCAAGTAAAGGCAAGTTAAAGTCCTATAATGAGATGCCCCACTACGTGCTTATTAGAACAGCAAGAATCAAAACAAAGGCAAAAAAATCAAATCACCAACCTGACGCTGCCAAGTGCAGTGGGCAGGACCTTCGTGGCAGGTCTACATTCTAAGAAGGCTGCGCCAGCTGAAGCCAGGCTGTACAGCCCTCGTGACCAAAGCGGACAACTGAGGTTGTTTAGTAAGCACTTCTGTCAAAACATCTGTAGTGTTGGCATTAAACGTCTAGGAAAGATAAAAAATACATATGTAGCACACTGCAATTTAAAACAAAAATGTCAAGAATTAAAACATTTGGCTTCTGTATAAAAGAAAAAAAATTGAAAAAAATTGAGCAGTATCTGCCTCTAGAGCACGTTCTTTTCTACGCTTGCAAACATCACCACCCTCTGTTCCAAGTTCGTCAGCTTCCTGCATTTCCCCCCTTGTTTTCAGTGGTAAGCACCTGCTCTGCAGGCTTCCTTGATGCTGCTTCCTCAGGGGTGCCTCCCTCTCTGAGAGTCCCCCTGGTGACTTGGAGACTTGTCCCCAACAGATTCAAGAGAGGGCTTGTGATAGGCCCACTGTTGCTCACTAGTGACTTGTGGGCTGAGAGTCCTGCAGCAGAGACTGTGCATGGTGGCGTTCTCATAATGAATATTCCAGGGCAACTGAAATTTGCACTGCATTGTGGAGGGAGTACACTCTTTCCTTAAACTATGGTAGCTGAGAGTAAGGCGTATCCTCAGAACAATGCAGAACAAGGTGGCCTCCACTAGTGAGGATTTGGAAGTTTGGAGATGCTGCTGATGTATGGTGAGAATGTGGACTGGTCCAGCCATTATGGAAAACAAGTAGCTGTCTTTAGTATATGACAGAGCAATATCCCTCCTAGATATTAAATAAATCATCTTACAAATTTCCTCACAAAAATCTGCACAGAATGTATGTATAACTATTGTTTCTAATTGTCCAAAAATAGAAATACTCTAAATTTCCTTAAATGGATGAATATGTCACAGTGTAACACTGCTCAGCCTCCCTGTGCCCCCATTAAAAAGGTCTTCCTGAAGGGGGCATTCCACAGCATTAGTGAATCTCAAAGGCATTTCACCGAAGGAAGGCAAATCATGATTACTAAGGGCTGGTGTTGGGGTTATTTAGGAGAAACGTTAATCAGATACAAACTTTCACTTAGATTGAAGGAATAAGTTCAAGAGATCTGTTGCACAACATGATGACTATAGTTAATGACAGTGTATCCCATTCTTGAAAATCACTGAAACATTTTCAGCATTCTCCTCACAAAAATGATTAAGTATATGGTGGAACGCATGTGTTAATTGGCTCAATTTGGCCATTCCACAAATATACATATCTAAGAACATCATGTGGTACATCCTAAGTATATACACAGTTTTAGTTGTCAATTAAAAAGCAAATTTTGAAATTAAAAAATCAAAATCACTGTGTAGAATGAGCGAAGCCAGAGGTGATGTATTGGACTATCACGTGTTCATGACATTCTGGAAAAAACTGAGCTCTAGGGCCTGAGAAGAGTTCAGTAGGGCCAGACTGGGAAGGGGTAGCAGAGGCAGGAAAGAAAACAGGTTTAGTTGGGGTGATGGGGCTAATCTGCATCCTGATTACATCAAAATTTATAACAGTGAAAACTCATAGAACTATATGAAAAAAAAGTTGAAGCTATAAATGTCAATATAAAAAATGCTTGAATTTATTTCTGCTCTTTTCCTTTCTTTGGGTGAATTTGGGGGACAAAAGAGTTTTACAGAAAGGAAATACAGCAAATCACATGATTCACTGGGAACAGTTTTCACACTGTAATAGTGTAAGGTAATAATACAAGTCCTGCAAACATCATCATCAAAAATTAGGTTGTAACCCACTTGGAGGAAGTGAAAATGATGTTGAAGGAAAAAGTTGTGAATGAACACTTAATCCTGCACTCCAGAAGGGAACATACTGGCAATGCCTAGACATGAACCAAGACCGGAAGTTCAACAATGCACGGGGAGACCAGAGATAAATAATAAAGCAATCAGCTGCAGGAATTGGAAGCCAATGTCTTCCCAGGTGGGAGATCTGTAGCAGTGACTGACTCAGGAGTCTGCTTCTTTCTTAACAATCCTTACAAAAGTATTTTGCAACTATATAGACCTTAATTAATAAATATAAATCCCTTTCAAGGATTAAAAGAGCCATATAGCTCATGGCATATGATAAAACATACTAAATTTATTTAATAATGCAGACCATGAGTGGTGGTTATTTGAGGGAATGAGTTATGATGGACACTTGTTTGCTTTTGCTATTTTATATTATTTAATTTTAAAATAATTTGTATAAAATAATGTAATTTTATAAGACAATGCATTTCTTTTATAAAGAAAAGTGCAATCTTTTAAAGTTCATGGAACAGGAGGGATAATTCTATGTCTAGAAATGGTCCAATGAGACAACTATATTCCTCTTATAAGAAGGAATAATATGGGAATCACTAGTCTCTTCCAAGAAGTGTTGAATAGTTGTAAATGATCTTTCCAAATTGGGCCAGGTTCAGGTATTCATTTGCATATAGATAAGCTGGTTTCAGCATAATCAGTGTGTCTGTTAGTATTTTAGTTTATAATTAAAAAGTCTTTTGTGACTCAACTAGATTCATTTTAGTGTTTAAGTATAAATCATGGAACTATCTAATAAACTAGTATATTTAAAACTTTTGTGGAGTAAATTCTTAATTACTTTTCCTGTAAAAATAAACTCCATTTAAAAATGCTTTTTTCACAAATATCTTATTTTCAGTATCAAATTGCCACCGATCGACCCTAGTTTTTGTAGTACCATACTGTAAAAAAGTGAAACTGTCTATGATTTTTGAAAATACCCCGGGTATTAAAAAGTCATTACCTAACAAGCGCACGGACTATAACCTATAGTCCAAGTGCAAATTTACTGTAGGTAAAGAGAATTTCCATTAGGAAAATTGCCTGTTTCTAATTTGTTAATGACACACTCTGGGTCAGTTTCACAGTGAGGGAGTTCAGAAGATGTACCTTTTATAACCATAGTTACAAAGAGCATTTATTTTGTACTTTGTGCCCACAGATATCAAAGGCTACACTTGGAATCCCTTTAAGCTTTCTGCTTCAACCTTGAAGGTGCTTGGAAAACCCACAATACAGAGTTCTAATGTACCAGGCATCCACACACCGATAGTTTTGAGGAAGTATATTTTCTGCAATAAAATGTCTCAGACTCTCTGGGCAGCACCAGTATCTGAGGACACAGGTGGCAACTATGCAGTGTCCACCTGCCTGGCACAGAACTGGAACACCTGAGTGGAGACCAAACCTGCCCACACTATGGGACCCTACTTTGCTAGAGACCAGCTCCTCTGATATGAGGACATTGAGCTTGGGAAGGGAGGAGAAGAAGAAAAATGCAAAATAAACCAGGAACCTGCTGACTACCTTACAGGGAAGAGGCTTATCCCAGAAAAAACAATCAGAATCTACGATCGCTGCCCCTTCAAGGATAGCGCTAAGGATGGATTGGAAAAGAAACACATAAACAAACAAACAAAAAAATACGATCTGATTTGTTCACTTTTTTTCATATTTACCAAACCTACCAACGTGATCTTTTCAGGGGAAAAATGGATAAGGACTTTAATTTCTTCAGTGTACCTTGAAGTTCATCAGAATTTGCTTACTCATATGTTAGCAAGTTAAAAAGTTACAAAAAAAATCTCTCAAAGCTGATGTTCTTTTTTTTTTCTTCTTTATTTGTGTATGTCTGCAGTACATAATGACTGCATTTATCATGGGAGGGTGTTCTGTTTTAAAAGTGTTAATGAAAGGGACACTGATTGTGTGAAAGGGAGCACGTGTATGCTGGGGGGGAGTGAGGTTTTGAACTCCAGGGAGGACCCCTGCAATTCCCCCTTCATGTATTTGGGGAGCCTGGGAGCCAGATGACCTCTTGTCCTCTGTTACTATAGAGAAAGTGGGCTGATGTGGATGCAAGGGTGGACAGTTAAGGGGTAGGCAATCAGGGGAAAAGTACTGAATTAATGGAATGGATAGGGCTCCTGACCTCCACCCACTGCTAGGAAATGGGCATGGGTTATGCCTGTGTGCAGCTACCCCTACCTGCGGTAAAATTGCTGTCCATATTCCCAACCAACTGGGAAGTGTAGAATGTGAGATTTCTCCCTGAGGGTTGGTGAATGCCTAGTGGTTGGCCATGGTTGATGCAGATGAAAACTACTGTGGGTAACAGAGGAGACTAGTACTCATGCACCTGCCACCTTTGGAGACTGTGCTTATTATATTTTTGCAAATAAAACAAAGCTTGATAGTGGCTAAAAAATAGACCCAAGGTTGTTCAGCTAGTCATTCAAGGCAGGTGGATTCATGCCCACAGCTATGTCTTTAGAACATCTTCTAAGACTCATCACACAGGAATGGAGAGGTTGGCGAGGGGTGCTCCTCTCCCTCATGGTGGGCAGCAGGAGTCAGGGAGTTGGGTTGCCCTAAGTCCAGAACAGAAATTCAGGCTTCCTATCACTGTGCTGCTTTGGGACAGCGCCTGACAGTCTTGGGACACAATGTCCTGGGGCTGAGGGCTGAGCAATGGTGTGCGCCAGACTTCCCCAGTGTGCCTTCTGGTGCCACCTGGGGAGAACCTGTGGAGCCACAGGCACGCAGGCAGCCCTGTTCTCCAAGGTCAGGCCTGTTTAGCCAGACAGTGGCTCCTCCGTGCTGGTGAGTCAACAAGAGAGCTGAGAAGGTGCACTACTGTCATTTGCACCAGGCACATGTACCCTGATGAACTGAATATTGCGAAGCTGACCCATGCTGTTTACTCCAGAGGCACGGGATCGTCTGCTGGGATGCACAGCTGGTTTTCTTGTTCCACGCAGTTACAGGATTTCTGCATGTCTCAGGGGCCACTGGAGACTGAGGGTGGCTGAGGGCTGCTCAGTGAGAAGGATCTCGGCTCTAGTCTACTTCACCAGAGTCTTCTGCTCTTGACTTCTTGTGCACTCAAGTTCGTTGTAGCATTTAGCTTGAAGAAATGTCTTGCTGGCTGCTATGGTCTGAATGTGTCTCCTTAAAATCTGTATATTGAAACTTAACTCCAATGTGACAACTGTAAAATGTAGGGCGCATAGGAATTGATTAAGTCATGGCAGCTGGAACCAGTAACCTGGTTACTGGTAAAAGAGCCCAAGGGTAGTGCCAAGACCATGCTGCTCCTTCTTCCCTGTGAGAATATAGCAAGTGACGCCAGCTTAGAAGCAGATATCAATCCTCACTAGCCACCAAACCTGCTGGCATCTGGGTCTTGGATTCCCTGCGCCCCAGAATTGTAGAAATGAACTTCTATTACCCTTAAATCATCAGTCTGAAATATTATATTATAGCAGCCCAAATAGACTAAGATGTCCCACTGTCTTCCACATTAGTACATGGCCAAACCTGAGGAAAACAGCAGGGCAGAGAAGGGGGAAGAAGCTAAGATATCGAGCAGGTGGAGGGCTCGTCCTCAGTGTCAGATGCTGGCCTTGCTCAGCCTGTTCCTACCTTGCTCGCTTCCAGGATTTTTGTTCCTGGATATCTCTCCCCTTTCCCCTTTCACCTGTTCTTCTATTTCTCTAAACTCTGCATCGAGTTACAGGTATCTTCATCACAGTCTGACTTGGCTGGGAACAGTGACCCCTCCAGATCCATTCAGTACAGCATCTCTTCTGCAGCTAGTTGCATAGCTACAGCCTAAGAAGCCTGATCTCAGCTTCTTTAGAACATGAAAACATATTACACGCACAACTCAACTAGGAAGTTCAGAATGATAACGATGCAATAAAATAGCTTCAAAATATGTGGTGTGGGGTACCTGTGGATAGAAGATGAGAATAGACAAGGGCAGCATGCAGCTGGATGGGACATACATTCTCCATTTCCAAAGGCCCCCAGACCACATTATCTGGCAAATTCAATGGGGTCAAATCTGGTAGGATGAACACATCATAGCTGGAACCTCTGTGAGCTGGATTAGAGAGTTTCAGCACAGATTTTAAGGTCTGTTCCCTTAACAAACCTTATATGGACATGACTGACAACTATTTTCCCTTTTAAAAGACCCTCCTGACCCTCTCATCAAAACAGGGAGCCTTGTAAGCCCTGAGTTGTCTTCACAATAGGCATCATCAAGCTCGCCAGCTCAAAAGGCATCACAATGACCCCAGGGCCATTGGAAGTGGCACAGGTGGAGTGGGCTGAACAGGCGGAATAAGAGAGCAAGAGTCCTGGGAAGGGGCAAGGGTGCTGACCCTAGTGTTCTGTGCCGGTGTCACTCAGCCTCAGTCCAACATGCACAGTCAAACCATCCCGCCCTCCAGGAGCAGCATGGAGGAGTCTCTGCTCTTAGCAGCTTCCGCACTTGTGCAAGAATCTTCGGCGGAGGTGTCAGCCAGAGGCCACATCAGTGCACAGCATAGGCTTCCTTTGAGAGGGTTGGCCTCTCTGCTGAAATGCATTTGCCTAGCCAGGCGATGGTAGAGCCTAGGGCCACAGAGTCTATCCCAGTGCTAAAGGAGACCTGATAGTCACTGGGTTGCAGGCTGAAGACATGACATCCCTCCCACCACGGGCAGAAAACTGACTCACCCTCAGTGAGATTGGCAGCTGCTCCTGATACAAGGACAAGTGTGCCCCTCCTTTCTGCAGTGCCAAGGCAGCAATACCATCCAAGGATATGACTCTCCTTTCCGTAGAATAGCCCCTGTGTGGTGGCACGTTGGGGCTGCTTTATCCTGTAGGGACTGTGACACGACTGCAGGGCTCCTGAAGACCTGCACAGAGCAGCTCCCAGAAGCAGGACTTGCAGTACGTGCTGATGACCGGCAAGTGCTCAGAGAAGGGATAGATGCAGAGCAACGCCAAACACGGCTGGGCAGACCTTCTCCAAGATGTGAGTCACACCGGACCAAGGGAGGTAGTGCGTCTGACAGCAGATAGTGGTCTGGAATTGGAGAGGTAATGGAGCCGTTCTGTTCCCATCTGTCCCAGCAACTGGATCCAACCTTAGGCTCTGTGGGATTTGACATGCTGGCAGAAGCCGAAGACAATTCCACCAGTGGAAAATGTAAGAGTCTTCTTTGGTCCTTGTGCTGGTAGGCTGGCCAGCTGGCTAGTCCCTAAGATGTATAGTTGGGTTCTACAATATGGACATGACTTCAGGGAGCTGATTTTCACAGGGAGTCAGACTGTTGCTGCATAAGGGGACTGGACAGTGGCCATGTGTATGGACATAAATGGAAGCACAGGCATCCCTCCATATACCTCAGAGATGAATCTTCCTCAAGGATGCCAAAATCTGGATGCTCAAGCCCCCTGTATAAAATGGCATAGTATTTGCATATGGTCTATGCGCATCTTCCCATATACTATAAATAATCTTTAGATTATTTAATACTTAATGCAATATAAATGCTATGCAAATGTTGTTATACTGTGTTACTTAAGGAATAGTTTTTTCATGGTCAGTAAGAAGCAATTTTGTAGAGTGTTAGTTGAATGTACAGTTATGAAAGTCTCGGATGTAAAGGGCTGAGTGTATATAGGAATGTATGTGGCTGTGTAGATGAGGAGCATGCTGTGGACATGTCTATTTCTGCTGATAATTTTGTATGATAATTGTTTTAAGGATCAAGGGATTATGGATGCTAAAAGTTCACACTCCACTGGACAGACTAGAGGTTGGGGATAGGAAAGCCCTAGCATTGTGGCCAGCGTGCAAAGGCAGAATTCCTCCACCTTCCAAAACCATAGTTTATGCCCATCCACATGTGGAGGGCAATTTGCTTTGCTCAAATTCTTTCCTAGCAATGCCCAGACTATTGTTTAATGGAACATCCGGGCCCTTTGGTCAAGTGGACGCAGGAGACTCAGCACTGCACATGGAACACAAGTTGTCCCTTACCTGGGCAAGATCATGGTCCACACTGGTTACCTCCACCTGCCCTTTTCGCACTATCTGTTCCAACCCTGGACTCAGCAAGGTCCTTCTGGGCACTAATGGTCATACCCACATCCCCTGAAAAGTCTCTAGTCTCCTTTGCTCCTTTTTGGCCCTGTGGTCTGCACATGAACTGTTCTTGCCTCAGTCCAGGCCTCCTCTGGATTTGCACCTGGATGTTCTGGAGCCTCTCTCTTTCCTTGCCCTTTGTATCCACACTTCCTCCTGGGGGTTCTCTGCAGTGTGCTCACTCATTCCCCCCATGAGCATATACCTCTGCATGTGATGTGCCCATGCGTGCTGTGCATGTGCCTGGAGACTCTCTTACCCACTCTGGTCTGTTCTCAGAATTCTGAGTCCAGTGTCCTTCCTCAGTCTTTCTTGAGTACAGACTGCCCACCAGGCACGTAAATCAACCCACTTGACTTTTCACTGCTTCTATAAGAGCTTGAGAAGAGAATCGTGCCTGACAGATGAGATTTCTATAAATATGTGCTGAATAATGACAGAAATGTCCAAAAATCACCTCTAAAGATTCCAGTGTCCATACATAAGCCCAATTCATAGATGCACAATTAATCAAATAAGTCTTTACCAATGTAAATAGCAACCAAAGATAATGCCAGTAAACAAATGGGGTGACTTTCGGATTGGTGGATTTGGAAACATGTTATAGCCCCCCTCCTCTTTGCCCAAAATACCTCAGGTATTACATTAATACCACAAACTGGGTGGCCGGAAATGACAGTTTATTCGCTCACAGTTCTGCAGTCAGAAGCCCAACATGAAGCTGTGGACAGGATCACACTCCCTCGAAGGTGTCAGGGAAGGGTACCTCCCAGCACGTGGCTGCTCGTTGTAGGTGCTTCCCTCCCATGTCTGCCTCTCTCCTTACATGGCCTCTCCCTAAGCCTCCCTACCCTGTGTGTGTATCCAAACATTCCTGTCCTTTCTCTTACAGGAACACTTGTCCAGCGCCCCATCTCAACACGATCGTATCTGCAAGACCCAGTTTCCCAGTGGTTCACACTCATCTCTACCAGGACAGAGGAGGACAACAGACGGGGGCAGCAAAATTCAATCTACAAAATAATTCTATACCAACAAAGCCTTTGCTGGCCCCAAATGGTGGCTCATTCGAGAAGAAAGGAGCTAACTCAGTGCAGGGGTCCAGTGTTGTATGGAACTGTCCACTTTATGAGGCCTTCATGCTTCTTAACTTTCAAGCTGAAAACAGACACTGAGAACTATTGTAACTATTGTTGAGGAGGTTCTTCAGGAAGCAGGCAGCAGCCAAGGGCACCAGTGGGGGCCAGTGGGGTCCTGGATACTGACTCCTCCTGCCACTGTTACTGGGCATGCGGCCACCTCCTTCTCCATTAAGCCCAACCCTGGGATTATTTTATCAATATTTGTGGTCCATATTTCTCGCTGTTAAAAAGGTTAACATCTTTTAGTGTCGTTTAAGTTCACGCAGCAGCAGATAATATACTTAACGGCAGCAAAGCACCACACAAATTTCCTGCAACATTAGCTGCATTTAAAAGTATAATCTTATGCAGCTTTTTCTTGCCCAACAACATTTCAGAATAATGGGGCAACACGTCTATTTACAATGGAGAAAATAACACTCGGTATTTAACACTTCTTGCGATGCTTATAATTACTTTAGGTGCAAACCTGGAACGCCAGGCGGGGCCTGAAACACTCCGGAGACAGGGGAGCATTTGAACGGGGGGCCATAACCAAGTTGCAGATTTTCAAAAGCTGAGGTTTGTCTAATAAGTGGATGCAGAGTGCACAAATGTTTTTAAACGTAATTACTATATGCAGAATGAAAAGGCTTAACACTTCTAACTAGCACGTAATGAGCAGGGCCATCAATAGGCTTCCTTATAAGGCTTCTCTCTGTGCAGCCGAGCAGGACTGACTGCTGGGCTTGGGGTTTTGTGTCTGGGGCTTTCAGTCTATCTCAAACGAAAATATATAATTCTGGGCCACTCTTCCAATACATCACAGTCATTTTCAGCACTTTAGTTGGTTTTCTCTCCATTTTTCTTACAAAATAAAGCGTCATTACAGCAGGTTTAAAGTGCACGTTAGTGCCTGCAATCTACCCATGCTTTTCTTTAATATTTCATCATTAAATAGCAAAATAACCTGATATGATCCTAATTTAGTGCCAATTACACTGCATTGATCAAAGTGACCTTTTCATACTGGAGCACAAAAATCAATCCCGCTGTACAACAAATGTCAGGGGAGGAGAGCAACATATAATCTGTGACAATCAAAACATTACTTACAAATGAAATCACCAATGACCCGCACGCCAAGGCAATTTCTGCATGATGGGCGCTGTTTGTGTTTGCCGCTCTTGTCGGGGGATTTTTTTGTTGTTGCTCCCCACCGTCGGCCCTGACGTTTCGGTGATATTTCTCTCTTCCAGAGGCAGCAGATATAAGTGGTAAAGTCCTAGCAGCTGGGATGAAGGAGAGCCACAGCAAGCTTTCGAGGGTCCTAACTTGATCATGAAGCACAAAGAAAGGTCCCTTTCCCAACTCCTCTCTGACCAACTGCCATGAGCATTTCACAGAACCCTGCATTAGCTGGTCCTCCGGAGCAAAATGTTTTGAGAGGAATAGGCATTTGGGGAAGCAGAATTATTCACTAGTTTTCATGGTGAAACCTACTGATTCCGCTGGGACTCAGACAGCATGAACCAAGTTTGGTCAAGAGGAAGCCTTCTGCTGTGTAAGATTTCAGCAGATGTAACTGAGTTGTCTTTGCTTCCCAAGATAGACACCGGCTCCAGGAGGCACAAGACTTTCCCAAGTGCCTGTGACACCCCACAGCATTTACTGAGTGACGATGGTGTTGAGAAGCATCTAGATTAGAAAGGCTGGCCAGGAGAGGCTGCATGACCACACTCTGATTGTTTGACACCTCTAATTGTGCGACAGTGGGCAAGTCTCTTAGTATTGCTGGTTCTTATTTCCTCCATAGTTAAACGTAGAAATAAAGAGCATCCTTCTCCTTAGTCCTTCCCCAGGAGTTAAAGGGTTAACTATCACAATACGGCAAAAATGCTAGCAGTTAGCAGAGCAAAGACAAATCCGGAAGGGTATTTATTGCATCATTGGTTTAGAAAATGATTAATTTTTAAACTTATATTTATCTAAAACAAAGCCACCTTATATTCCACTTTACAGATGTGAAATGTTGGGGTAAGTTTGATACAAACCAATACAAAATATTAGTTAGCAGTGTTAGGATCTTCAAATCTCATTTTACATATGCATCACAAATGCATTGCTACTTAGACAGCCAACTTTCCCTGAATTGTCCAGAAATCACAAACTTGGTCTCTATGCAGTGCCCCGGAGGAGATGGCTTTCCGAATGTGTAAATCAAAGCTGTAAATGCATTTATAGCAAAGCAACCGGTGCCGCTGCCTCTTCCTGTTGCAGCCCAAGCTTGGCCCTGCATAAGGATCCTTTCAACTGAATGCAGCTGCAGGAAGAGGGACAAGTAGAATGGGGATGTCACTGGCTTGAGAAGACTCACTAAAGCATGAGAATTTACAATCTTCAAGTGAGCACCCATGTTCCTGCCCAGGAGTGATACCCACACAAAGCCAATCCAGTCATTTACATGAGGTGACCGAAGAGTGTTGTTACGCTGAACCTGAAACTACGGTGAGATCACATGATCTGAGGAATGTATGTCCTACCTTGAAAAAGGCACGCCCGTCAGCACTACGCAGCCCCACTAAACCAAAAACCCACTCCCCTGGAGGGCTTTCCCCGCTTCCTGGTTGTCAGTAGAGTGCCCCTGCTCACCCGGGCCTTCCTTTCACCTGGTATGCTGAGGAGGTGCATTCTGCTCAAAGCCCCATTGGCTGGAGTCTCCCGCAGGCGATGTGAGCTGTGGGTAAGAACTAAGTAATATTTGAGTGCTGGTTATGAACCAGATCCAATCCATTTCACGCTGATGCAGAATTAGTTTCCAGTTTAATGTAAAAGAGCTGTGTGGGCAGATTGTTGAGGTGACTCCCTTATTTTTTTTTTTTTTAACATTTTCCTATGCAATTTGCAGCTTAACAGCCGCACTATAAATGACATGATTAAGTTTTATATATTTCTGTATATTTGATGTATTTACCCAAACGCAGCTGTCGTTGCTTATACTGTTTCAGATGTTTTGAACGGAATCAATTGTTTGGAGTAATCACACTTTCCAAGGGGAAGCTTTCTTTTTCTGTTTCCTTTTCTTTCTTTCATTTTTAAAGTAAATGCTCTAATACAAGTACAAAACACCCCCAAACACAGAGATTTTATATGGGAGCTTCAACAAAACCAAGTTTTTACTTTCTTAGAAAATTTAAGTATAAAACAAGTAATCACCATGCAGATGAAAGGTAAAATATTGATTTGTCCAAAAGATTTATACAAAACTAACCACTTGGACTTTGGGAGTCTGATCTTGTCACGTGAATGTTTGAATTTCTTGCTTTTTCTCAAATATTTCCAGTCCTTGTTACTTTATTACTAATCTTTATAAGATAGGGTATATTTCATATGGCTAATATTATACATTGTATTTACAGATACTCCTATGGGAGCAATCACACTTACATTTTCAAAGAGTGAGCTGAGAGTAGATATAATGAATTATGTGGTTAAGAAAAACTATGTGGTAAAAATGCTGCATATACAAAAAGATGGTTCTTATATTTTTTAGGAAGCAATAATTCAGAGGTAATTTTAGAAGAGATGAGGCAGGATTAAGGGGAAAAGAAAATAATTGGAAAAAAATAATTGACATTAAAAGTAGATTGAAATCTTTGCAGACCTGAGAAATTCATTATAGTTTCTATTTTTACAATTCCAAGTTTCTCTACACATAATTTTAAGGTATCGTAATATATACTCTTGAAACAAAATACCACCCGGCATATTGTAATGATTACTTTAAGTGGGGCTTTATATTTCATTTTTTAAAAATATCAGATTAGTTGTTTCTACTAAACTATCCAAGAAGATGCCTGTATCTTTTTGATATTATTTGTCATCTCATAGCTGCTTTTAATAAGTAATCTTAGCATCCTTAGAGATTGTATGTATATCACTTGATTCTTTTTCCAACTTCCATTTTTCCATCACGTCAGCTGATTGTCGTCTTATTTTAAATGCATTTATTTTATGACAGTAAACATACTGACTAGGAAACATTTTGTTGAATTGTATTCATTCATATGTATTTGTTCACTTAGGTGACCAAGCAACCTTCCTAAATCTAATTGCCATATATTGTAACAAACTAATCATTGTACAAGTAATAAATCATACCCTATTAAAGAAACTAAATTTTCTGGATCTTAAGATTGGAAAATTATTAACTTAATTCTTTACAAATTGCATAGAAGATAATATCTGATAATCCATTAAGCACAACTTAATCAATGTCTTCCATCATAATGCAAAATGTACTGATAAGAATTCAAGCTCTGTTGATTAAAAGAGTATAATGTAATAACCTCCGCGCATCTCAAATTGCTGAATATGAATATCTTGCTAATATAAGAAACCAATAAATTAGATCATCCATACTCATTTTTAATTATATCAATATTATGATAAAATTATAGTATGAGACATATGAAAACATAATTGTCAGGTTAGCCATAGTAATTAAATAGAAACAATGATTTCACATACTCTCTGGTTCTGTAAAGGGGTTTCTGGAGCGGCCAGTCCCACGCTGGCATTTTCTTTAGACTACCTTTGAAATGAACTGACATAGGAACAGACATATTTGCATGACCCAGAAGCCCCATCTGGCCTTAAACAAGAGTACACTGAATAATGTGGTATGGAATTCAGTGATTTTTAGCAATCTATTTCATGTTCCTGACTTTCGCCTTGATTTGAATCAAGTTAGATTAGCCCAAGTTTTTTTCAAATGACGCATTACAACATTTCACTTTTATTTCAATTTAAGAGAGTGTTTTTGTCGACATTACTTCATTTTGAAGTGCAAAGTACTATCTTTGCATGTGTAGCATTTATTTCTCATAATATTATCCAGGGTAATTTTTGTGGATTATCCTTAGCGGTCTTCTATCTTTCTTCTGAATGCTAAATATGCATGTGTTGTGTATGACTTTTCATGTACAGTGTATATCTCCATGACATTGCACAATTTATACACAGCATAACGATATTCAAATCATTTACACTTACTTCGATAGCTTAGATACTATTTTTAGGAAGAAACATTCAATTTTGCTACACAAATATGCAAAATAAATGTGTATAAGAAGCTGTGTTTATGTGTACATATGTACACAAGATTAATCTAGTATAATTGAGTTTGGTATCCTCCCTTCCTCTCCATCATAACTTAAATTTCCTTTATTCATACAAACACAAATGTTTTTCCAATTACCACGACTTATTGACCATGATTTTATAAATACAATTTTCATTTGGATAAGGAACTACTATGATACTAAAAGAGTTAAAAGTTAAAAAACATAACTTTCAAGGTTTTTATATCCTGGGGCACTCAAATTAGGCACTTTATTATCCAGTAAGAGATGAGAAATTTCTTGGGTCCCTTGACGACAGTGATAAATGTTAATCATGTGAAATGAAGCAGTGTACTCCTGGAACAAGAAAAGAAGATGTCTAAATAGGCCTCCTTTTCATTTAAAAAAAGTCTTCCAATCTGAAGAGTCAAAGCTGTTCTAGTAGCTCTGTTTAAGAAAATAAATCTATTCGATCCTCAGCACCAAAAACAAAAGAAAATAGGTCTAACCTGATGAAACTAATCATTTTATACTAAGCGCTCTTTTTAAAGACAGTTGCTGATTGCCTGCCCCTTTGGTAGCTGTAGCTGAGCCTAAGATGGTACAAAATAACCATTTCGGCAGTTGTCACAACCATTCACTCATTCTTTAATTAAACATAATATAGAAAACAATATAATTCACATCTAATTAGAAATCAAATTCTTTAGACTGTGAACTCTTCCCAAAACTGATATCAAGGATTGTTGTCTAATGATTACGATGTCTATCAGGGATACTTGGTTTCTTTGCCCACTTTGATTTCATATCTGAAATGACTGTACATCTTTCTTGATATTTTAAAAGAAATTCTTGTGAGCCACAAAGTATTCCTTTATAAGAGGTAATGATGATGGTGATATTCATGGAAACTGTTACATCCAGGTTGATATCATTAGAACAACTCTGATCAGGAATGTGGGTTTCCTTCCTACCAGAATTAAACAAAATTTTCCACTCAACAGAACAGATAATGAATACACAAGTACGTGGCAATCACAATGGCTTAGCACATTTTAATCCCATCAAACCATCAAGAAGTCTTTAAGATAATTTGCAAATATATTTTTTCAAGTAATTTTATATAATTGGTCTTTTATAGCCTATTTGAAAATAATATGTTAGGGGGAGCCACCCTTGTTTATTTTGGTCTTTGGGGGTGAGCATTTGCCACCTTCAAGATGGAGAAAATGGAAACAAAAATAAAGTCAATTTTTCTGGTGCCAAACAGGAAGCGGGAGAACAGAAAGCCTTCATTTATTCCTTGAGCACTCACTGGTCACCTCATAAATGTAGGTCCTGAGACTGAAAATCCAGCAGTCACCTTCCCAGGGAGCTTCCTCTTCAGCAGGACAGAGTGATGGCCAGGTTCCCCTCCTTGGGGTTGCCGCAGGCACAGGCCACTGGGGTACAAAGAGAAGCTTTTGTCCCAGAGAATGAGAGGGCCAGGCTCAAGGGCAGGCTTTTTGGAGGAACCAAGTGTCATCAGAGGGTTGTAGGACAGGCGGGAGTCAGGGAAAGCATTTGTAGGGAGGTGGATGGGAAGGCCAACCCGTTGGGGAGGGAAGGAGAGGAGACCCGCGTCTCTACAGCCCTGCTGGGAAAGTGCGCTTTGTTGGTAATTACCATTTAATATTGGGTTTTGTCCCTGTCATCCTGTTATTCACTCTGTCACCACTGGGTATCTGGCAAGTGTGGGGGAGAATGCATTAAGCAGAGCAAAAATACAGATTATGAAACAGGCCTAGAAAGCAAATGGAGTTAGGGATGTTTGCTTGGGGTTTGGATTCTGCAGCCAAAGGCAGTTCGATCTGGATGGAGGGGATTCTTCTCACCCCAGCTCTCTGAGCTCAATGGCAAGGCTGAAAGTTGTAGCTGCCTGTCAGCTAAAAGCAGGGAGAACACAGCCCTTCCGACTTGCAGTGACCTGCTTGCTGCACCCCTTCTTCCCAGCTCCTTCCCTTAATGCACCACTGGCTCAAGCATGTGATGTCAGTTGCTACTCTTCTAAACTATTTTTACCCTGAGCACTGAGCTCTAAAAAAGTGGTATAAACCCAACCATTTAGTTAATATGCTGCCAATATGCATGGGCCAGTCTCTTCTACACCATTTTCAGTCCAATCCTGAGTCTTGAGGGGTGGGCCAGGACAAAGGAAAGTGGCCCCATGGGCACATCTCGCCAGCGAGAAGATGTAGGGAGAAGTGGTTGCAGTGTTCCCAGTGTGTCTGAGTGGTGGGAAAGAGGGAGCTGAGGCCAGAACTGGAATCACGTAGCTCCTGGGCTTGGAGGCCTTTTGCAGGGCCTCACAGGACTGTGGGTGTGTGTGGTCCTGAGCGCCCACAGCAGCTCTGTGGCAGTGTGGGGAGAGAGTGGGTGGCATGGTTGT